>JARQOD010002269.1:39433-80541 GCA_033576555.1 Oophaga sylvatica
GTCCCAGGACTGTCAGGCCTCTTTTGAAACAATTAAAAAAGAACTCTGCTCAACAACCACCATGGCCTATTTTGATCCAGCTCTTCGAACTGAACTGATTGTGGACGCCAGTCCTGTGGGACTGGGTGCTATTTTAGCGCAATACAAGGATGACAATCAAAGTCCCCACATCATTTCTTATGCAAGCAAAAGCTTAACAAACACTGAAAGAAAATATTCACAGCCTGAAAAAGAAAGCTTGGCAGTTGTCTGGGGATGTGAACACTTTCATTTATTTCTCTATGGAGCTCCCTTCACCATTGTTACAGATCATCAAGCTCTCCTTACAATTTTTGGAAATCCCCGAGCTAAAATGCCTGCACGGATTGAACGATGGGGTTTACGTCTACAGGACTACAATTACAAAACTGATCACAAACCGGGAAAATATAGCAATCCGGCTGATTACCTCTCAAGACATCCTGTGAATGATGATATACCCGAGCATTCCTCCATGGAAGAATACATACAATTCGTTGCAGCTCACACCGTGCCAAAAGCACTTTCTGTTGATCAGTTTGTGAATGCAACAACAAGTGACAAGACACTCTGTGCACTCTGTGCCTTAATGCAAATCATCCAAAATCAAAGGTGGCATGAAATCCAAAAGAAAAAATTTCCTTATTCTGGGATTGATCTGAAGGAATTAAAACTATTTTCAAATGTACCTGAGGAATTGTCAGTCACTGAAGAGCACCTCATCCTTCGAGGTACCAAACTGGTTGTACCTAAGGCCTTGCGCAACTTAGTCATACAGATAGTCCACGAAGGTCATCTAGGAATTGTTGGTACAAAAAAGCTACTCAGAGAAAAAGTATGGTTCCCGAATATGGATCAGTTGGTGGAAGAGAAGATTAGACAGTGATCCACTTGTCAATTAATTACTCCATCATCAAGTGTAGAGCCACTACAAATGTCTCCGTTACCCACTGCTGTCCAGGAGGAAGTGGCAGTGGACATATATGGACCATTACCAAATGGCCACACATTCTAGTAACAATTGATGAATATTCTAGATACCCTGTTGTTTCATTCATCTCTTCAACATCTGCTAATAGTGTCATACCAGAACTGGACGACATATTCTCTGCATATGGCATTCCAAGAGTGGTTACAACAGAAAATGGACCTCCATTCAATGGACATACTGTATGTTTACACAGTTTTCTGAATACTTAGGGTTCAGCCACAGGAAAATCACACCTTGTTGGCCACAAGCCAATGAAATTGTAGAACGTTTCATGCGCACTATGTGGAAACGAATCAAGGCAGCTAGTCTGGAGCACACCCCATTAAAACAGTCACTATACAAATTCTTGAGCAATTACCGCAATACGCCACATTCACCACTAATGCTGCTCCATCTCATCTAATGTTCAGCAGAACTCTTCGCATACGGATCCCTGATGTGACCAGCCATCCCCCACCAAGTGACTCTTCAGTGCGATCAACAGATTTCTCTAACACGCAAGCCATGAAACATTATGCAGACAGAAGGCGAAGGGCACAACCAAGTGCCATCCAAAGAGGTGATGTTGTTGTTGTGCGTCAAAGATCAACCAACAAAACCTCAGCCGTATATGGTCCGGCAAAATATCATGTTACTGAGAGAAGAGGCAACATGGTCACGGCTGAGCGAGATGGACACTCTATAACCCGAAATTCCTCACATTCTAAAATTATACTGCTGGACAATGGTAATGAACTCCCACCGGTTGAAGATTTGGTACCCGACAGTGGAGAGGGCCAACAGGGGGTAGTTGATTCGTCAGCAATAGACACCTCCAATGAATCCAGACGTTACCCTCCGCGGGAAAGAAGGGCTCCATCGAGGCTCATTGAAGAGATATAATTAAAATGTCTGATTTGGAAATGAACAAATAAGACAATGCAGACGTAGGTCTTTTTTTTTCTTTCTTGGATGTTATATTGGGTTTTTTTTTTCTTTCTTTGAAGTTATTGTGCCAAAAAAGAGGGATGATGTTATGTATAGTGTTTTGACCTGTCTCTTTAAGAAAGGAAGTTTTGTGACTTGATAGATATAGACAGGAAGTGGGGGAGAGGAGTTTCAGTTTCAGTTTTTAGCCTGATGATGAAAAATGTTATGGTGTGTGCTGGAGGAAGAAGGAGAAGAATAAATACAGTTAAAGCGTTCTCTTTTGAATTCCTTATACCGTGTGGACATTACAAAAACCATACAAGGTATCAGGTCTGAAGAGGAGAAGGATACAAGAGCTGTGGATAATACATCATAAGAGGAGGACACCAGATACAAGGGCCAAGAATCATACAACACACGAGGAGGATACCAGATACAAGACATAAGGATTTACAAGGAACGAAGTCTGAGGAGGAAATCAGATAAAGGAGATGCCGACTATACAATGTATTAGGAGGATGCCAAATGCAAGTTCTGCCGACCATACAAGGAGCAAGGACTGAGAAGGACACCAGATACAGGAGATGCTGACCATACAATGTATGAGGAGAACACCAAATACCACATTCAAGGAACTAGGTCTGAGAAGGAGACCAGATACAAGAGCTGAGGATCATACAGGGTCTGAAGAGGAGGCCATGTACAAGAGCTGCTGACAATACAATATAGGAGGATGAGGATCATACAACATACGAGGAGGATACCAGACACAAAAGATGAGGATCATACAAGGACCAAGGTCTGAAAAAGACACCAGATACAGGAGCTGCAGACCATACAAGTTACAGGTTCTGAGAAGACCCGATACAAGAACTGATCATCCAAGGTCTGAAGAGGACGAGGCCAGAAACAAGATCTGAAGATCATACAAGGAACAAGGTCTGAGGAGAACACCAGATATAAGAGCTTCCGACCATACAGCATATGATGAGGACACTACATGCATACAAGGTGACTTCACTTCGAGAAGGCAACTTGTATGACTCCAGGGACACGGTCTTATGAAGAGTCCAGTCAGTAACCCGATGTCAGTATTATGCAGTTAATGAGCCAAATAGAATCCAATTAAAATGGTTGTTAGGGCTATAACCGCAAGCAAAAGGGAAAGTGTGTAATCCTCTTACATTCCTGAGCGCGGGGAGATTATCGGGACTTATACTCTGAGGTAATAATTGATGGTCTTATTGCTCTGGTTTGCTCGATTATTTATATGGTAGTAATCACTGCCATCATCGCTGACCCCAAGAGTTCACAATATAATTTCCCGTCACACAATGTGTCACTACTTCCATCATTCCTGACCCCGGGAGCTCACAATCTAGCCTTCCGGTCTCACATATCATATGCATGTACTCATTAGAACAGTAAAATCGGAGAGATGCAGGGCAGCAATGCCAAGGATTTACCCTTAGTCATGCTGCATCAGAGAAGCATTAAAGGCAAGATCTCTGTGTATGGGTGAAACCCAAAGTGTCATGGAGAGGTGAGTGCAAAGGCCATCCATGGAAGAACAATGAAGAGTTGTAAAACCTCCGTGAACATTCCCTGATTAACTGGCCAATTTGGATCACATCCCAGTTATGGTCAACCAGATGCTAGTAATAAACCAGTAATTCAGATTCTAGCAGAAAAGTTGCAAAATCCAGAAGCCCAAGGCTCAACTCACAATTGCAGCTCCACAAATTTTCACCCTAAACCCAAAATGAATCTTCTGGATTGGTTTCAGTGAATAGAAAAGACTGAGGGCTAAAAATCAGACTGTCCCTGAAGTCCAGTTACTGAGACTCAATGTGTGGGCCTTCCTTATAACAGCACTGTTGCCAGGGTCTCCCCAGGACTAGGCCATTTCTCTACTTTAGACTCCTTAGAACTCTCCACACTGGATTCATTCTTCTTGGCTCGGTTCGTGATCTAGACTGTGTGATCCAGACCATTAATAGAATTTGGGAAGAGTTCAGCAGGAGAATAGCACATTGATTCGTCTATGGGTTACTGATTCAATATAATATATTAAATTCAGTGTAATTCTTGCAAGGAACATTATTTCTCTGAAATCTGTGTGTCCTTGCAATGCTACAGCTCAGGTCTGCCAACAATATGGAGGAGCTAATAAGGCAATTTGTCCTTATGCAACAGCAGCAGCTGCAGTTTCAGAGGCAACAGCTGGAGCAGCAGCAGCCGCAAATTCAGGAGCTGTACCAGCAGCAGCAGACGAGCAACCTGATTCTGCAGAAGATTGAGGCCGTGCAAAAGACACCCCCAATGCCAACCCCAGTCTGTCCTAAGGACTGTTACAAAGACAGAGTGGCACTGAAGAAAATGAGTCAGGAGGACGATCTGGAAGCCTTCCTTACAATCTTTAAATAAACCACTGGACAGGAGAACTCACCAGCTGACCAGTGGGCTGATGTGGGATGCCCAGAAGGCATAATTTGACCTCAGCTGCGAAGATGCTCAGAACTGTTGACTCCTCAAAGGTGATAGAGAGGGTGATGATCGATTGGCTTGTGAGAGCTCTGCCAGCAGCCATACAGCATTGGGTGGGGCAAGGGACCTGGGCAACCTAGATAAGGTGGTTATCCTGATCGAGCATTATATGGCCACCCAGGACTTCATACAGGACTCTGCCCCACAGCTATCACACTAGCCCCTGAAAGTCCAGAAGCCTAAAAAGTGACACGACCTTCTGCTGGGGTCAGATAGAACCGAACCTATACAGAGGGGGTACCCAAGAGTGAGGGTGGCAGGAGACCAATCTCTCATAAACCAGTGTCAGGAACTAGTGGTGCCGCAGTTATCAGGCGTTGGCTTTGCCAAGGGCCAGAACATGTGACTGCTATCTGCCCTATGACTGCAAGTTTACTCGCCGGGTATCAATGTATATGCAACACCCACCAGGGCCAGGGTTGACATCACTGATGCTGTGCGGAGTCCCCGGCTGACCTGAAGTGAACTGATTAGCATGGGAAACATTCAATTTTGCTTCCCAGCTAATCACTTCCTCTCCTGTCAGCCGGGGAGATGAGCTCAATCATTCGGGGATTTACAGTGAGGCTGCAGCATTAGCTCCGGTCCCGCTGTAAAACTATTAACCCTTTCTGAAGGTTTGCAGCGTGGGACCTGACTGAGCGCCGGAGAGGTAAGAATAATGTTGTTTTATTACTTTTTTTCTATTACAGGAAAACAAGGGATTCAAAGGATTACCAGTACAATAAAAGATGGTCAAAAACTGAGTGTTTATTTGATTAAAATTATTTTTAATTATTGTGTGTGTTTTTTTAACCATTTCATACAATAGGATTAATAAATGAGAGTTGTCTAATTGACAATTCTCAATTATTAACCTGGCTTAAAGTCACCTTCCAATAGCAAGGTGGCCTTAATCCATTATTAACCCATTAGCCACCGCTACAGGGCAATGGGAATAGACGGGCTAAGTGCCAGAAAAGGCGCATCTAATCATAGATGTGCCTTTTCTGGGGTGGCTGGGGGCAGATGTTAGTAGCCAGGGGGGCACAAAAAAATGGTCCCTCTCTGGGCTACTAATATCTGCCCCCACTCGCTGGCTTTCCCTGTCTGGTGGAGAAAACAAGATTTTGGTTGCTTACCGTAAAATCTGTTTCTCGGAAGCCTTCATTGGGGGTCACAGATAACCATGGGTGTATGCTGCTGCCACTAGGAGGCGCTGACACTATGCATATGCAAAAAAAGGTTGGCTCCTCCTCCGCTGTATACACCTCACCGACTGCAGGAAGCAATTCAGTTAGTGAGAAAGCAGTAGGAGAACAACATGATAGAATAACAAACAGACAACTCAACTGTAACAATAGCACCTCGAAGAAGAAACAGGAGTTGTAGAAAAAAACATGGGAGGGTGCTGTGTCCCCCAATGAAGGCTTCCGAGAAACAGATTTTACGGTAAGCAACCAAAATCTTGTTTTCTCTATCGCTTCATTGGGGGACACAGATAACCATGGGACGTCCCAAAGCAGTCCATGGGGAGGGAAACAGCAGAAAACTCTATTGCGATCAAAGAGCTTACCACTGCCGCATGCAAGATACTTCTGCAGAGGCTGGCGTCCACCGCTTCGGTATGGACCCGGAACAACTTGGCAAACTTGTGAATGGAAGACCGGGTTGCCGCTTTGCAGAGATACAGGGCGGATGCCCCTTGTGTACCGGCCAGGAGGCGCCCACTGCCCGGGAAGAGTGAGCCTCTTCTTAACCAGTGAGCCTCCAAACTTGCGGACCTGATCCAGCGCGCAATTGTAGCCTGGCAGGCGTGTGTCATCTGGATGACGAATAGGAGATCAGACTTCCTAAGGGAAGCGGTCTTAGTGAGGTAGATCCTCACTGCCCTGACCAGGTCTTGCCTGTTTAGTGAATGCTCCGAAGAATGAGTCGGAGCTGGGCAGACGGAAGGGATGACAAAGTCCTCAATCAGGTGAAAAAGAGTGGGTACCACTTTGGGAAGGAAGAAGGCGGAAGATCTGGCCCGTCTGGTAGCTTCCAGGAGTGTCCGCCAGGAGATTGATGAACCCAGAACTACTGGGCCAATGTGGTGCGATCAAAGAGACCAGCACATCTTCCGCTCTGAACTACTTCAAAGGCCTGGGAAGAAAGGTAATGAAAAAAACGCGAAGTGTGACCAGGCAATGGCCGTAGCATCGGCGACCCCGTGAGGGGGACGCGGGACCTGGAGACGAACCGTGGAACTTTCCTGTACAGCCGGGAAGGGTGAGAGATCCTTGTCCGGAGTTCTCCCTAGAAGACAGATCAGATGGAAGACGTCCCGAGACAGGGACCAGTCTCCTGCAATGAAAAGCTCGTGGCTGAGAAAAAAACAGCCGTCTAGTTGACCCCCCAGAAATGTGCACTGCACTAAAACACGAGAAACTCTGATGAGTTGGTAGAGGATTCTGCGTCCCCATGGAAGCAAATACTGAGCGGAGGCACTCCATCCTGAAAAGGATCCAGGAGGACTCTTGAGATCAGAAAACCAGAGATCCAGAGTGAGTCGAACCATGC
Source organism: Oophaga sylvatica (assembly GCA_033576555.1). Classification (NCBI taxonomy): domain Eukaryota; kingdom Metazoa; phylum Chordata; class Amphibia; order Anura; family Dendrobatidae; genus Oophaga; species Oophaga sylvatica. Next base: position 46,440 of record JARQOD010002269.1, read on the forward strand.
CGCCCTTCCTTGGCACAACCAACAGGATCTGAATAAAAAAAAACCTGTAAGGCATTCTTGTGCCGAAGAGGACCTGGCCGGTCCGGTCCTGGTGGGGCTACCGTGGGAGCTATGAGGATGCCAGGGAGAGATCCTGAAGGAAGCCGCCTTCCTAACCTGACAGGACTGCGGCATGCGCTGACCGGAGGGATCCTCTGTCACCGTCACACGGTAAAAAGGACCGAAAGGAGCGGAACTGCCACCTCAGAGGAGGCCTGCGAGGTTTAGAATGAGGAAGGAGAGAACTGGTGACTCCAGGTGTCTCCTTTAATGAACTAGTCCAATTGTGGAACCAAACCAGCATTCTCCCTGGAAGGGGAAACAGGCAAGCGACCTCTTCGATGAAAGGTCCGCTTGCCCTGCTTGAGCCAAATGTTCCCACAGATGGCCTTCATATTGCCAAATATGTCCCTGCATAGGGAATCTGGCCTGCAAGGACGGCAAGCTCACTCGGCAGGGCTCCCGCATGTCCTCACAAAGCTGTTTTGCCCTATCTATCTATGGCCTTTGGTAGAGGCAGAGGCCGTGGCAAAATGTAGAAGCCGTATTTCCCAAAGCTGATTTTTCCAGCGATCCTATAATCTTTTCGTTGGAATCCTTTATATGTCCTGGCCCCTTGAAGCGGGGAGAAGATTGTAATGTGTGGACCCATTTACCCAAGTATGAGACATCACGCCACTGAAGATACTAGTGAAAAAGATACGAATCCTGCTGACGGAAGAAATGTGCTATCATCAAACTCTTCATTGAATACAGGCCTGGAGCAGTGTTCCTCACTGGTTGATGCGTATGCAGAGTCAGATCCAATTCTTGTCTAAGGTGGGAGCACCTGATGCTGCCACCCTCGGAAATAAAATCCCAGAGCTGCTCGAGGCTTTATCCTGTGCCTGTAGAAAGAAGAGGTAAGTAATGACCTATAGGTAGGGAGTCCTGGTATTGAGGTAGCTCAAAAGGCCCCTAGGGCAGAACCGCGAACGGTCTTCTATGCTGGACCTAATGCACTGGAACTAAGGATAGCTTGAAGAACACTGCTACTGACCTACGGATAGTCAGTGCTGGGTCCGAATGATCAAACAATGAAGACAGGTCCCTGGTGATCAACCAGCAAACCGGGCCCAGTGCGTGGTCGAAGAAAAAAAAACCTGCGACCATCAGGTACCTGATACCGGCGTATCTGACCTACCAGAAAATGGTGTGGCCAGTCATGCTGCCACTGAGAACCACCTTATGGTATCGAGCTCCTTGCTGTGGTACGTGCAGATTCTCTGTAACTAAACCGCAGATGTTAATGATCGAGAAAAAACCACACAGCAGACAAAAAACCTGTTACTAACCTGAAAGCGGACTGCAAACCGCTGTTGCAGCCAACCAGATGTAATGAACCCCGGGCGTCTCTCACTAGGCGGTGAACAGAAGAGAGCCTGGGCAGATGTTGCAAAGGACCCTGAGGTATGAGGAAGAGGGCATTCCTGACTCACCGGCTAGAACAGAAGAGCAGGACCGATGCAGCGCTTGATCTCAGCACCTCTGAAACACTGATACAGCACGGAATACTAGTACCACAGCAGCAGTCCCGGAAGACTCGTCTGATCCACTGAAAAATACAACAGGTTTAAACGGCTGTACTGTACCTGGTGGGCGGTGTGGAACCGGATAGAGTACTGGTGCAATTGGCCTTCAGTATCCTGCGACTACAATCGTGCGGAGAGAACCCTGGAGATGGGTACGGGAGAGAGTTGATTCCGTGTTGCGGTCTAGGTCTGGACCCCTGACGGCATTAGGTATAACGGACTTAATAGCTGTATACAGGGCTGTCACATTGTAGAAGGATTATCTTCCTTCCAGACTAGAAGCAACGAGATGAAACCTTTAGAGTGATTAATGAGTTGCCACGAGAGCTGGTGATTTCTCCTTCAATGGAAGTCTACAAACAGAAGCAGGACAGACATCTGTCTAGGATGATAAAGAGAATCCTGCTTTGAGCAGGGGGTTGGACCAGATGACCCAGGAGGTCCCTTCCAACTCTACCATTCTATGATTCTAGATATAACCCGTACAGTCATTTGTCCTGACGGAAGAACAGTAGGCCTGGAATCAGAGGGAGAATAAACTGTACTCCCTGTTGTACACCTGGGTTAAGACCCTTGGGCCTGCGATTGGTGGTCAGCTTCTTTGTCCACTGAGCCACAGCAAACTATGCCGGAGAAAACCCTCTGCCTATAGAGTATCTCCATGAACTCAGATGCAAGGCAAAGACCTTGGAAGGTGGTCTGGACCGACTAAACAGAACCGCCTGAACTGCGGATTCCGTAGCGGTATCTTTGATGCCTAAGGTCTGATTGACTGCAACAATCAGGCTCTGCACCATATCCGTCCAGCTGGAGGCCTGTTGTGAAAACAGGTTCGCCTCATCTTCCGAAAGTGCGTCCGAAGACGCCTCGCCTGATCCCAGAGAAGAGGCCGCTAGAGAGGGATCGAGCTATGAAAGGTCGTCTGGGGACAGGATCTAGAACGGTGCTCCAGTCTAGATTTCTTCCGGCCTAGATTGGACGGACCAGAATGGGAGACTTGTGGTCCGCTGGCGAGTACGGGTGCTGAAAAAGGGCAACCTGTCTACTACGGACGCTAGCGTCTGAGACACCCCGCCATTGATTGTAACAGAGACACAGCCCACTCGGGGGTAGGGGTATCAGAATCCCTTGGGTCTGGTGAGCAGTCCTACTAACTGGTGCCAGAAGGAAGGGGGACCAAAGAAAAGGACAGAGGAGAGTGTTAGCTCTGCAGTGCAGAGCTACTCACGGAATCCTGTGTGCTGCTCCCCCAGATGATAGCGGAGGCTGTCTACGAGCCGAAGATGTGCTCCCAGCTGGAGAAGATCCGGCGTGCGCTGCTGGCAGAGGTGCCGCTCTAGCGGTATAGAGTGCGGTGCCGTAACCGGAGGGCCCCGAAGCTCCTGGAGTGCCTACACACCTTCTGCTAGGAATGTCTGAGCACGCTGCACCGCAGGGAAGACCGGCCATGGCGCCTCTGTTGCCCAATATGCCAGCACCGGACCGTGGTCCGGACTCCAGGGTGGAGCTGACCGAAGCTAGGCACAGAAGAGCTGGTCCTGCAGGGAGAAGGGACCATCTGGGTCCACCTGCCGGAAAATGGTGACCGCAGGGAGGATACCTAGCTCCATGTAAATCTCACGATTTGAACAAGCCCGCTCTATTCAGCCGGAAAAAAGGGGGCGGGGCTAACCGCCAGCTGTAGCCAAGGAGGAAACTAGGCTGCAACAGAAGCCGGGGCCTAAATTAGTCCCTGGAGACTGCCGACAGAGGGAAGGGCGGCGCGGAGGCCCGAAAAACGCCGAAGCCAGCTGCCGGATCCTACCAGAAAGGTAGCCGATGCAGAGGGGGCTGGTAGTAGGCGGTAGCGACTCCCTGAGGACCTGGCTGGAGAAGCATGCGCACTCTGACAGGGCAAAATGGCGCCTTCTCCGGCCCACAATAACACTGCCTGGCAGAGGAGGAGAGAGGTGGGCGGAGCCTAGTAGCGAGGACGGGCTGGAGAAAAGCCCGCCCGAAGCTGGAGGGAAGGCGAGGCGGAGTCGGCGAAACTAGGCCCAAAGTGAAGCCGGGGCCTCGATTAGAGCAAGGCAATAAAAAAGGCATAAAAAAGGGGGCCTCCGCAAGCGTTTAGCGTCGCAACCGGGCACCGAAAAAACGGGAGAGGTCTAGTACCCTTATACTCTATCCTCTGGATTTCACCGCAGTAGCGGTTTTCCTCTGTTTTTTATATTTTTTAAAAACTTCTTCCATTTTTGTCTTCTTTTCTTCGGTCTTTACTTTCTATGGAGGAAAGAGGGACAGTACTTCAGAAGATCCAGTTGCGGAACGTCCATGTCTCGTTCACCGACAGGATCTGGTGGGCGAGTGGGTGGGAGACGGAGGCAGGCCAAGGTCTTGTCTCGTTCACCGACAGGCTCTGGAGGGCGAGTGGGTGGGAGACGGAGGCAGGTCCGGGTCTTCAACTCTTCCGTGGTCACCTCTGTGACAGGGAGACTTGGGGTCCTGCCAAAGTACCAGACATATGAGGATACGGGGTGGCAGTACACGCCGTACTCATAGTCTCTGTGTGGGACTACAGTAGTGACTGTTCACACTGTATCCCTCCGGAAACCTGAAAAGGAACGACGCACAATAGGTAGATATGGGTCTCAATAGAGACCTGTGTCCACCTCCTACTGACACTAAGCTAAAACTGAATTGCTTCCTGCAGTCGGTGGGGTGTATACAGCGGAGGAGGAGCCAACCTTTTTTTGCATTTGCATAGTGTCAACGCCTCCTAGTGGCAGCAGCATACACCCATGGTTATCTGTGTCCCCCAATGAAGCGATAGAGAAAATACAGCAGGAGCCCACGCATTTTTTTTCAACGAATTTACACATTTAATTAGCACCTACAGGTATGAATTTTTGCACACATACCGTACTCATTTAATTGTTAGTGAAAACCATATAGAAATGACATGATTAACTGTATGTAAACCATGTGTCATTTCATGTCGGGTCTGTAATTTCACAAAAGCCGGCAATTGAATTAGCGGCTATTATACTATGTAGAAGTGTATGAACTATAAATATATATATATGTGTCACAATGACATATATATATATATATATATATATATATGTATTCTATGTGTGTATACCTATTCTTTCCATTCTTTATTAAAGCTGTCAGTGTGATTTTACAGTATAGCCGGGGATGAATTGCCGGCTTTTCTAAAGGACACCGGTGCGTATTTCTCGCAAGTCACACGTGTGATCCATGTGTAATCCGTATTTTTCTCGCACGCATAGACTTTCATTGGCGTACAACGGGCGTAATACGATGACAATCACTGCATGGTGCGGGTGTCTCGCAGTGTAAAATACGCCCGAGAAAAATACACATGATCAGAGCTGCCCCATAGAAAAATATTGGTCCGAGTGTAATGCGTGGTTTTCACGCCTCTCACTCGTCCGTATTCCTCCTTAGTGTGACACCGGCCTTAGTTTCCAAAACAGAAAGTAAGCTCATGGCCAAGTGGCCAGAGCCATATGAAGTCCAGGAAAAGGTAGTGGAGGTGAAGAACAGACTATACCAGCCCAGGAAAAGAAAACCCAAAACAACTATATCATGTAAATCTGCTAAAAGCATAAAAAAACTGGGAATGTATGATTACGGATGCGACTCGCCCCCATTGTATCATTTGTGGACCCCCCGACACTGACCTGGGAGGAGGCCAGGAGCGATAGGTAAAGATAAGTGACATTCTCTCTAAAGAGCAGCAACGGGAGGCTCGGAAATTGGTGCAGCAGAATACGGACGTATCGTCAGAACTGCCCAGCCATCTGTAATCCAACATGATATTGTCACTGAGCCTCAGGTAAGGGTGCGACTAAAACCGTACTGTGTACTGGGGCCCGGGGGCAAGCCATCACTGCTAAGGAGTTATTGAGAAGTCCAGGAGGGAGTGGGCTAGTCCCATTGTAGTGATTCCGAAGTTGGATGGATGGTTACGATTTTGTAACGATGTCCAAAAATTGAATGACGTGTCAAAATTTGACCTCTATCTTGTACCTCGGGTGGATGGCCTGATTGAGAAACTGGGGCAGGCCCAGTAATTCATGATGCTCGATCTGACCAAGGGTTACTGGCAGGTGCCTCTCACAGAGTCAGTGAAAGAAAAGACCTTCATAACACCGGAGGGTGTCTATCACTATGTCATCTTGCCTTGGCCACGTTCCAGTGTTAGAGCCCCAACAGAAGTATGCATCACTGTATTTGGATGATATTATCATCTTTAGTATCAACTGGTATACCCACTTGTCCCGGTTCCAAGCGGTAGTGGACTTGCTTTGAGCCACGAGCTTGATGGCGAACCCAAAAAAATGTGCAATAGGTCCTGAGGAAGCCCGGTACTTGGGTTACGTGATTGGCCGTGAGGTTATCAAACCCCAAATAAACAAAATTGAGGCTATTCAAAACTGGCCCCTGCTTCTTACTACAAAACAGGTAAGAGCATTCCTCAGCATCATTGGGTATTACCGACGATTTATACCTAATTTTGTTGCGAGATCAGCACCCTTGACTGATCTCTTAAAGAGAAGAAAATCGGTCATGGTCGATGGAACTCCCAGGCGGAGGAAGCCTTCCAATCCATGAAGTTGGCGTTGTGCCGACAGCCCATCCTCACCAGCCACCACTTGAAAGCCTAGAAAAGCTTCATTGCACAAACCTTGGGCGGTTCTGTCACAGGAGAAAAACATCCGGTCACCTACTTGAGTAGGAAACTTACCCCAGCAGAACAAAATTATAGCGTAGTGAAGGAGTGCTTGGCCATTAAGTGGACCTTGGATTCCCTATGCTATTATTTGCTCGGGTGACAGTTTCGCTTGGTATCGGACCACTGACCCTTGGTCTGGATGAGAAATGTCAAGGAGAGGAATGCCCTAGTAACCAGATGTCATTGCAAAACTTTAGTTAAGAAAATATGTATGCCCTGTCACAGGCACCCTGTATGGTGAAAGGTGTTCAACCCCACAAGTTTGAACAGAGGGGCGTATGTGAGGCGGTGAAGGGATCATATACGAGGGCCGGTATGTGTCCACCAGGATGCATATAGAGACATATTAAACCCGCTGAAGAGCATTGTAATTACAGCCACAGCTGTGGTTACATTGCAAAATAAGAGTGTGGATTTGGTCAAACTATTTGGCCAAGTCAGATTTAAGAACACCTGAAATGGGCTTTTATTTTTGCTGAGATCTGTAGGATTGGTAGCGGGATGGATCTTTCCTTCCACTTTGGGTTTTTGTAGAGACTCATGTCCACAAAACCCACTTATACTTTTAGTTGAGGTTTGGGTGTGTCAGTGTTTTGTTTGCAAGCAGCAGACCAGGAGTCTCTGGGCAGGACAGGTCAGTGTGAGCTCAGGCCGGAGCCAGACAAGTCGAGTTGAGCGAATTTATTCGGGTTCCCTCTTATTCGGCAAGCTATAGTGCTTTCTGAATAAGCTGCAGAGGGAACCCGGCTTCCTGGATCACGCCAGCTGAACAGCTGATCGGCGCCGCAGCTGCATGTGTCGCGGCTGTGTCACAGTCACAGTGCATGCATGGATAGCCTGTGTGTTGGGCTCTCCATGCATCTGTTGTGACTGTGACATAGCCACGACACATGCAGTTGCAGCGCCGATCAGCTGTTCAGCTGGCGTGATCCAGGAAGCCGGCTATAGCTTGCCGAATAAGAAGGAACCTGAACAAATTTGGTCAACTCTACAGACAAGGCAAAGCTACTGACATACCCACGAGCGATACAGTGGTGCAGTCGCCCACGGCAACATACTGATTCGGCTGCTCTGGGTGCGAACCGGAGGATGAAAGGTCTGGAATTATTTCATGAGTTTGAAAATAAAGACATTTCATTTGAGCTTTCTGGGGTCACTGCCTATTGCCCACCGGACATGAAAGCTACTGTGTCAGGATTCAACCCAGCAGCTCCTGTGCACCAGACAGCAGTTCTTCCTTCTGAGCTATTCAGTTCGCTGGACAGTTCTGTGTTAACCCAAATATTGGTACCAATGTTGTTGCTGATGTCTCCACTCTGAGTTCCTGTTGGTCACCACCCTGAGCTCCTGATTGGCTCATCCTGATTGCACACGCTCTTTACACCTGGCCTTGCTCTCCTTTTCTTGTCTGATTATTGAGCTACCAGCCTCTTGTCAAATGTCCTTCCACCCGCTGCTTATTGCTTCAAATGGCACTGCTGTTCCTGATATCGACCTCTGGCTTTCCTTACTACGATTTTTGCTTGTTCCTTCAAACTACATTGCTGTTCCTGCACTGCTTGGCTATCCTTGACTACATGGACACATGATCAGCTCTCACCCTATCAAGCCACCGCCAAAAAAACTTCAGCACCTAGGAGGGTCCAGGGATGCCCAACTAGGCATATGTTACCTCCCTTAAATTCTGAAAAGTTTTGGTTTCAGTATCACTGATATATGGAAAAAAAAATTAGTTTAAGATAATATTGATTATTTATTCCAAGAATCGTTAATCAATATGCGATCTGTGGGGATCCAACGCTGATAAGCTGTCATCAGCTCAGCCAGCGGGCACATGTAAAGAGAGCAGAACAGATTAGCTCTGTGTTTTGACCCCGCACCACAATTGTGGGTTACCAGAGCAATGGGGTACTCAGAGCCGAGCCCATGGAAGTCTATGGGGTTGTCACAGGTAGCGGTGGCTCGGTCTGTGGCCCTGGCGGTCAGGCGTATGTTGGGGGGTATATTTACAGGGGATAGGTATATATACAGTTCGTGACGCCACCTGTAGTTCTCTGATCATAAGACCAGCGCTGCTGTAGATCTCTGAGGGGATGGTGAGGCAGCTAGATGTCGGGTCCCCTACAGGTGGGACTCTTCCCTCAGGTCGATAGTTATGGTGGGGTTGTGCAGGGATGCAATTAAATAACTCAGTCTCACACCATCCAGCGTCTTTCCATACCTTTTACTTGTCAGATGATAAGGCAGGTCCCAGGGAGGCTGGTCGGGTGGAGGATGTGCTTTGAGATAACAGCTGAACAGGTTGGGGCCTCCTTTACTTTCAAAGATGATGAGTCCAACCAGCATAAAGCCTAGTTCACTCCAATTTCTCCAGCTTCTCCAAGCTGTACTGCCCGGTCAGTTTTGTGGTCGGAGCCTTCCTTTGATGGAACTAGGTTCTTGCTTTTGCTGATCAGGCTCAAAGTTCCTATTCCACCTGACCCCTGTTACGTACTGACACTCCAAGGGCTGCTTGCTGCGACCTAAGGTCCAGTAAGACTCTGGTTTTTCTATCACTATGCCTGGAGCTATAGTGACGCTTCGGTCCCCAGTGACCGGTGACAATGTGCAGGATAATCTAATCCTTAAGGCACTAATGAATTCCTTCCACTGCGCCCTTCGCCCTGTCCGCGCTTGTAGCATAAGCACTCCACACTTCCTAGGGTAATGCAGGCTAGTCCCTTCTTGCTTCTTCCCAGAGCTTGCTAACAGGTGCTCAGTAATCTTCTAGTTCAGGAGCACGTCACTGAACTCCACTGTCCTTGGGACAGGAGACTGAAGGTCCTGCTGCTAACTCCTCTCTCTTCCTGCACAGACTCCCGACTGAACTGACCAACTGGCTACATACCCTATGGGTGTGTCTAAGTGTGTGATGGAGTGAATGTTTATTGAGCATTAAACTGTTACCTCTCCGCACATCCTCCAGGGTACTGCGTGTGCCTTCACACCAGGGCTACACATTCCCCCATGGTAAAATACAGCACTCCCGGGCTGTGAAATACAAGAAGACATTTTGTTTTTCATTAACAATAAACATTAACTCTTCCCATCCGGGAGGTACGGATTTCTTGAACGTTGCATTTTAACAATAGGCATAGAAAAATACAAAATACTAAATAGACATTTTCATATAAATAGATGACAATATTCTTGTGAAGGACCCGCACCAAACCTTCAACGTGGGTCCTGGGTGGGCTGCAGGACATCTGAATGCAGACCTCACTCAGTGCCACACCACACGGGTTTTATATTCAGAGGTAGTTGAGGTGGTTTCATGTAAAACCAATATAATGCACCTTAGTGCAACTATTTACAGAGATAAGTTCTGGGCTGGCACAGTCCTCAGCCTCAAAGTCCATTGCATATAGACATATATAATAAATATATATATATATATATATTTCAAGTATGCATCATTCTTCTATAACTTTTACTTTACCCAACAGGGCATTTTATGTAAAACTATGCATTCAATTTTTCAAATTTTCACTCTGGTACCCAGCCGGGCATTCTATTTTTGGCAAAATATGCAAACATTATATACTCATATCAATGGTGCAAACTATTTTCACTTTTATAAAAACTTATATACATCTTCTTTGTTGCGGTAAACCCTGTCTGGGTCCTACCGTTCTTCACATTTTCTTGCAGGCTTCCATTATACTTTCCATCCCGGGGGCTGGAACAATACGATGATCCTTAGATCCCATGACCAACAAGTCGTGACCTGCTATCAGGGTTTGGGTCGCTACAGTCCTCGTGCGAACCACTAGGGGCGCGCCGGGCGCTTTCTCCTTGTGAGACGCTGTCTGCGTCGCTGTAATAACCACTTTCTCTCGTGATGCAGAAATAGTCGTCGTGCGCGACGTCGTGTAGACCGCTGATTGCGATGTGGAATGGGTCACAGGTTGCGATGTAGAGTAGGTCGCCGATTGCGATACGAAGATGTACGCAGGGGGCGATGCCGATGCACAATGCTGGTGTGATGCAGAGCAGGAAGCAGGTGTGCGCAATAGCTCAGTTGGGGACGCACTAACCTGCTGCTGTCGCTGCTCCATCACAGACGGCTGGGTTTCCTCCGGTGTCCCTACCGGGGATCTGTAATCTGCTGCGGCCTCCTTGCCGGGCTGGCACTCCGGAACGGGCAGGACCTCCTCAGCCTCCTTCGCTTCCACCTCTCCTCCGGTGGGATCAGGTACAGCACTTTTGGGGGCGGCCTCCGGTTTTCCTTCAGCTTTCTTCAGCAGGGAACGTGGGAAATCAGGAGACGGCATTATGCTTGTGGGAGAGAGCACTGCGTCCCACAGCAGCCGCTGTATCTGGGCACGCCAGCGTCTCTCTGTCTCCTCCACGCCAGGTCGTTGCAGGATCATCTTCTTTAACCTTGCATTTTCCTCTCCAATCTCCAGCAATGCTTGCTGCAGGTGCAGGACCACGGATGGTTCTGGTTCTAGTGGCAGCTTGGCTGGGGAACGGGGCCTGCCTTCCACCGCTTCCCTGCTCGGCTGCACACGTCCTGCCTCCATGATGTTCCAGAACACTCTCTCATCTTCTTGAGCCGTCCGGTCTCTTCCGTGGAGGCGGGGTTTGCGTCTCCTCCTCTTCGCAGGGAAGGTGAAGAGGAGGCGGACCTCCTTTGCTGTAGGGCAGGATCGCATATTGTAATAGCACTTTGAGAGGGCAGGCATTTTCTTCGCGCCACAGGGGGGCACACGCCCACGAATCCACGCCCACCTTCTTCTCCAGCGCCTGAGGGCGCGAATTTGGCGGCAAAATGGCGGATTTTAGCGCCAAAAATAGCAAACAGTCCTTTTTCACAAAAACACCTCCACAGGCACACAGGGCTCGCAATTTTGCGAGTTTCGCATCCTGTTCGTGACGCCAAGTTGTTTTGACCCCGCACCACAATTGTGGGTTACCAGAGCAATGGGTACTCAGAGCCGAGCCCATGGAAGTCTATGGGGTTGTCACAGGTAGCGGTGGCTCGGTCTGTGGCCCTGGCGGTCAGGCGTATGTTGGGGGGTATATTTACAGGGGATAGGTATATATACAGTTCGTGACGCCACCTGTAGTTCTCTGATCACTAAGACCAGCGCTGCTGTAGATCTCTGAGGGGATGGTGAGGCAGCTAGATGTCGGGTCCCCTACAGGTGGGACTCTTCCCTCAGGTCGATAGTTATGGTGGGGTTGTGCAGGGATGCAATTAAATAACTCAGTCTCACACCATCCAGCGTCTTTCCATACCTTTTACTTGTCAGATGATAAGGCAGGTCCCAGGGAGGCTGGTCGGGTGGAGGATGTGATTTGAGATAACAGCTGAACAGGTTGGGGGCCTCCTTTACTTTCAAAGATGATGAGTCCAACCAGCATAAAGCCTAGTTCACTCCAATTTCTCCAGCTTCTCCAAGCTGTACTGCCCGGTCAGTTTTGTGGTCGGAGCCTTCCTTTGATGGAACTAGGTTCTTGCTTTTGCTGATCAGGCTCAAAGTTCCTATTCCACCTGACCCCTGTTACGTACTGACACTCCAAGGGCTGCTTGCTGCGACCTAAGGTCCAGTAAGACTCTGGTTTTTCTATCACTATGCCTGGAGCTATAGTGACGCTTCGGTCCCCAGTGACCGGTGACAATGTGCAGGATAATCTAATCCTTAAGGCACTAATGAATTCCTTCCACTGCGCCCTTCGCCCTGTCCGCGCTTGTAGCATAAGCACTCCACACTTCCTAGGGTAATGCAGGCTAGTCCCTTCTTGCTTCTTCCCAGAGCTTGCTAACAGGTGCTCAGTAATCTTCTAGTTCAGGAGCACGTCACTGAACTCCACTGTCCTTGGGACAGGAGACTGAAGGTCCTGCTGCTAACTCCTCTCTCTTCCTGCACAGACTCCCGACTGAACTGACCAACTGGCTACATACCCTATGGGTGTGTCTAAGTGTGTGATGGAGTGAATGTTTATTGAGCATTAAACTGTTACCTCTCCGCACATCCTCCAGGGTACTGCGTGTGCCTTCACACCAGGGCTACACATCTGCATACTGCAGTAGCTGCTACCGGGTCCTGCAGATCACCTCATGTACCGTATAGTGGCCGCTACTGACTCCTGCAGATCAGCTTATACACTGTGTGGGGTCACTCCTGGGTCCTGCAGATCAGCTCATGCACTGTGTAGTGCCGCTCCTGTGTTCTGCAGATCAGCTCATGCACTGTGTAGAGACACTCCTGGGTCCTGCAGATCAGTTCATGCACTGTGTAGTGCCGCTCCTGTGTTCTGCAGATCAGCTCATGCACTGTGTAGGGACACTCCTGTGTTCTGCAGATCAGCTCATGCACTGTGTAGGGCCGCTCCTGGATCCTGCAGATCAGCTCATGCACTGTGTAGGGCCGCTCCTGGGTCCTGCAGATCAGCTCTGTACACTGCTTAAGGATGCTCCTGTGTCCTGCAGATCAGGTCATACACTGAGTAGGGCCACATCTGGGTCCTGCAGATCAGCTCATGCACTGTGTAGGGCCGCTCCTGGATCCTGCAAATCAGATCATGCACTGTGTAGGGCCGCTCCTGGGTCCTGCAGATCAGCTCTGTACACTGCTTAAGGATGCTCCTGTGTCCTGCAGATCAGCTCATACACTGAGTAGGGCCACATCTGGGTACTGCAGATCAGCTCATACACTGTGTAGGGCCACTCCTGGGTCCAGCAGATCAGTTAATGCATTGTGTAGGGCCGCTCCTGTGCTCTGCAGATCAGCTCATGCACTGTGTAAGGCCACTCCTGGGTCAAGCAGATCAGTTCATGCATTGTTTAGGGCCGCTTCTGTGTTCTGCAGAACAGCTCATACACTGTGTAAGGCTGCTCCTGGGTCCAGCAGATCAGTTCATACACTGTGTAGGGGCACTTCTGGGTCCTGCAGATCAGCTCATACACTGTGTAGGGCCACTCCTGGGTCCTGCAGATCAGCTCATACACTGTGTAGGGCCACTACTGGGTCCTGCAGATCAGCTCATACACTGTGTAGGGCCACTCCTGGGTCCTGCAGATCAGCTCATACACTGTGTAGGGCCACTCCTGGGTCCTGCATATCTGCTCATGCACTGTGTAGGGCTGCTCCTGTGTTCTGCAGATCTGCTCATACACTGTATAGTGTCACTCCCATCTCCTGCAGATCTGCTCATACACTGTATAGTGTCACTCCTATCTCCTGCAGATCTGCTCATACACTGTGTAGTGACACACATGGTCCTGCAGATCAGTCTAGCATGCACTGTGTAGCGCTACCTGTGTGTTGCAGATCAGCTCATGCACTGTGTAGTGCGGCTCCTGTGCTCTGCAGATCAGCTCATACACTGTGTAGGGCTGCTCCTGTGTTCTGCAGATAAGCTCAAACACTGTGTAGGTCCACTCCTGTGCTCTGCAGATCAGCTCATGTGTTATGTTTCGGTAGCTGAGGAGAGCAGGCAAAAAGGAAATACACCAGAGCAGTTGGAATCTATGAGATTGCAGTACCCTGACTAACCACCACAACTAGAGGCAGCCGTGGAGCGTTCCTACGTTGGTCCTAGACGCCTCGTCACAGCCTGAGAAACTAACTACACCTAAAGACAGAAACAGGAAAGCTATCTGCCCCGGAGCAGAACCCCAAAGATAATAGAAAGCCCCCAAACATGTAATGGCGGTTAGACAAGAGGAAATACTGACACAGAAAGAAAATAGTATGAGCAAACGCTGGGGCCCAAACTATCTAAATAGAAAAGGATAGGAAGGGTACTTACTGCAATCCCAGAAAACCCTGAAAAGCACCAACTCTACTAATTTCAAAATCACCTGAGATCACACGACCTCTTCCACCTAAATTAGTTCTCTGGTGTAACAAAATCAAAACAGCAGCCACTGAAAAAACTGGAAAAAGCAAAAGAACAAAACTCAGTGGCTGAACTAAACTGAGAGGGCAGAAGCCCCCGGAGGGGACCCTGAAGGCCCCCAAAGAAGTGCAGTACAAAATGCAAAAATATAGCACAAACACAAAAGAAGCAAAAGTCTTATCTGTAAGCAGGAGATGCAGACACGACACAGCAGGCTACAAGGGAAACTGGAATGAAGGATTCAGACCAGAACAATTGATCACCGGCAACCCTGATGGGAAAATGACTCCCTTATATAAGACCAGTCAGTAACACCTGATTCCCAGTCCTCACAATCTTCACTAGCACCGCTTGTAACCACCAGAGGGAGCCTCTGCTCAGAACTCATCTCAAACCCATTCACAACAGTACCCCCCCCTTGAGGAGGGGTCACCGAACCCTCATTTGAGCAACCAGGTCGGTCAGGATGAGTTCTATGATACGCACGGATAAGTCTCCTAGCATGGATGTCCGAAGCAAACACCCAAGAATTGTCTTCCTGACCATAACCTCTCCATTTAACCAAATACTGGAGTTTCCGTCTAGAAAAACGAGAATCCAATATTTTCTCAACCACATACTCCAGATTGCCCTCAACCAAAACAGGGTCAGGAGGCACAGCAGCAGGAACCACTGGCTCAACAAACCTCTTCAACAAGGACTTGTGGAACACGTTATGGATCTTAAATGTCCCTGGAAGAAGCAAACGAAAAGAAACAGGATTAATAATCTCCATGATCTTATAAGGTCCAATGAACATAGGCTTAAATTTAGGAGATGCTACTCTCATAGGAATATTCTTTGAGGACAACCAGACCAAGTCCCCCACTTCAAACCGAGGACCATCAGTCCTATGCCGGTTAGCAAACCGCTGGGCCTTCTCCTGAGAGAGGGACAACCTCTCCACTACCTGGTCCCAAATCTGTTGCATACGCTCCACAACAGAGTCAACACCTGGACAGACAGAAGCCTCCGTCTGTCCTGAAGAAAATCGATGGTGAAACCCAGAATTACAGAAAAACGGAGACATCAAAGTGGCAGAGCTAGCCCTATTATTAAGAGCAAACTCAGCCAAAGGCAAAAAAGAGACCCAGTCATCCTGATCAGCAGACACAAAGCATCTTAGATAAGTCTCCAATGTCTGGTTTGTTCTCTCAGTTTGACCATTGGTCTGAGGATGAAATGCCGAGGAGAAAGACAATTGAACACCCAGTTTAGAACAAAAAGTCCTCCAAAATCTGGAAACAAACTGGACTCCTCTGTCAGACACAATGTTCTCAGGAATGCCGTGTAAACGAACCACGTGCTGAAGGAACAACGGCACCAATTCAGAGGAGGAAGGCAACTTAGGTAATGGCACAAGATGTATCATTTTGGAAAACCTATCACAAATTACCCAGATGGTGGTCATTCTCTGAGAAACAGGAAGATCGGAAATGAAATCCATAGAGATATGGGTCCATGGTCTCTTGGGCACAGGCAATGGCATCAACAAACCACTAGAGCGAGAGCAAGGCTTGGAGCGAGAGCAAGTCCCGCAGGACTGCACAAATTCCCTGACATCACGAGACAAGGTAGGCCACCAAAAGGACCGACTAACCAAGTCTCTGGTACCAAAAATTCCGGGATGCCCAGCCAATGCGGAACAATGAATCTCAGACATCACACTCTTTTTCCATTGGTCCGGGACAAACAATTTTCCAACAGGGCAGCGCTCGGGCCTATCCTCCTGACACCCCTCCAGAGCAAGTCTCAAATTGGGCGAGATGGCGGAAAGAACTACACCCTCTTTCAAAATAACAGAAGGATCAGATAACTCAGGAGAGTCCGCAAGGAAACTCCTCGAGAGGGCATCCGCCTTAACATTCTTAGTGCCAGGAAGAAAGGAAACCACAAAATTAAAACGTGTGAAAAACAAGGCCCACCTGGCCTGTCTAGGATTGAGTCGCTTGGCAGATTCCAGATAGACCAGATTCTTATGGTCCGTAAGGACCACCACCTGATGTTTGGCTCCCTCCAGCCAATGTCTCCACTCTTCAAAAGCCCACTTCATGGCCAACAACTCCCGATTACCCACGTCATAATTACGTTCAGTAGGAGAAAATTTTCGAGAGAAAAAGGCACAAGGGTTACTTTTAGAGGTCTCTGGATCTTTTTGGGACAAAACGGCACCTGCCCCAATTTCAGAGGCATCAACCTCCACCTGAAATGGCAGAGAAACATCAGGCTGCCGTTAGAACAGGAGCAGAAGTGAATCTCTGCTTAAGTTCCTGAAATGCAGAGACTGCCTCAGGAGGCCAATTCACCACATCAGAACCCTTTCTGGTCAAATCAGTTAATGGTTTAACAATAACCGAGAAATTACCAATAAATTTACGATAAAAATTGGCAAAACCCAAAAATCTCTGAAGAGCCTTTAATGAAGTAGGTTGGACCCAATCACAGATGGCCTGAACCTTGACCGGGTCCATTTCAATAACAGATGGGGACAAAATGAATCCCAGAAATGAGATCCTCTGTACGCCAAAAAGACACTTTGATCCCTTCACATACAGAGCATTCTCTCTCAAAATCTGGAATACAGTTTGAACATGTTTCACATGAGAGTCCCAGTCATTAGAAAAAATCAAGATATCATCCAAATAAACAATCAGAAATTTATCCACAAAATCCCTGAAAATGTCATTCATGAAGGACTGGAAGACGGAAGGAGCATTAGTGAGCCCAAAGGGCATCACTAGGTACTCAAAATGCCCTTCAGGGGTATTGAATGCCCTCTTCCATTCATCCCCGTGCTTAATGCGAATAAGGTTATACGCCCCCCTGAGGTCAAGCTTGGTAAACCAAGTAGCGTTTTTCACCCTGGAAAACAGGTCAGAAATCAAGGGTAACGGGTATTGATATTTCACAGTAATATTGTTCAAGAGACGATAATCAATACACGGCCTTAATGAACCATCTTTTTTGGCCACAAAGAAAAAACCGGCACCTAAGGGTGAAGAGGATGGTCTGATATGACCCTTCTCCAATGATTCCTTGATATAAGACCGCATAGTGTCATGTTCAGGTACAGACAAGTTAAAAAGGCGACCTTTAGGGAATTTACTACCCGGCACTAATTCAATAGCGCAGTCATAGCTCCTATGGGGAGGCAAGGATGCAGATTTACTTTCGCTAAACACATCAGAAAAATCAAACAAAAAGTCAGGAACATCCTGAGCCTGGGGGGAGGCAGAAAAAAGAGGAGTGTTGGTATTAACACATTGGCAGCCCCAACTGGTTACAGACACAGATTTCCAATCCAAAACAGGATTATGAGACTGTAACCAAGGGAAACCCAGCACGATAATGTCATGCAGATTATATAGAACCAAAAATTTGCAGCACTCCTGGTGATCAGGTTCAACCCTCATTATCACCTGAGTAGACAACTGGGGTTTATTCTCAGCCAAAGGGGTAGAATCGATCCCCAGTAGGGGAATAGACTTCTGTAGGGGTATCAAGGGAAACCCACAACGTTTAGCAAAATCATAATCCATCAGGTTAATAGCTGCTCCAGAATCAACGAAAGCCTGAGCAGAAAATGAGGACAGAGAGCATATCAGAGTGACAGTTAATAAAAACTTAGTCTGAACACTACCCAAGACAACTGAGCGTGCAAAACGTCTTCCCCGCTTAGGGCAGACTGAAATAGCATGAGAGGCATCACCACAGTAGAAACATAACCCATTGCGCTTTCGAAACTCATGACGCTGTGCCCCAGACACCACTCTATCACACTGCATGGGTTCAGAAGCAGGTTCACAAGGCAACACTATTCCACGCATACTTCTCGCTCACGCAAACGTCTGTCAATTTGAATCGCTAATGACATAGAATCATTGAGACCAGAGGGGACAGGGAATCCCACCATAACATCCTTTACATTATCCGACAGACCCTTCCGGAAAAGGGCCGCCAAAGCGTCGTCATTCCACTTGGTCAGGACTGCCCACCTACGGAATCTCTGACAGTATAACTCAGCGTCATCAAGCCCCTGATTTAATGCCAACAAGGTTTTTTCAGCTTGATCAGTGACATTAGGCTCATCGTACAATAACCCCAAAGCCTGAAAAAACGCATCAACATCACTCAAAACAGGATCCCCAGGTATCAGGGAAAAAGCCCAATCCTGAGGATCGCCGCGCAGGAGAGAGATGATAATTTGAACCTGCTGCGCTGCGTTTCCTGAGGACTTAGATTTTAAGGCAAGAAACAATTTACAATTATTTTTGAAATTCTGAAACTTAGCTCGATCCCCTGAAAACAAATCTGGCATGGGGATCCTAGGTTCCACAACAGGCAACCTAGCAAGATATGCAGCAATACTCTGAACCTCAGTGGCAAGCTGATCCACACGGCCAGACAACTGTGCAAACTCCATTGGGAGAAAAGATCCTCCCCAGCACCCAGAGATACAGAGGGAAAAAAAAAATGCAACAAACAGAAAAATATCTCTGACAACTCTGACAACCTTTTTTCTTTCACAATATTTTTCCCTTCTGTGAGTACCATACAATTTTCAATTTTTTAGGCCGGTGATACTGTTATGTTTCGGTAGCTGAGGAGAGCAGGCAAAAAGGAAATACACCAGAGCAGTTGGAATCTATGAGATTGCAGTACCCTGACTAACCACCGCAACTAGAGGCAGCCGTGGAGCGTTCCTACGTTGGTCCTAGACGCCTCGTCACAGCCTGAGAAACTAACTACACCTAAAGACAGAAACAGGAAAGCTATCTGCCCCGGAGCAGAACCCCAAAGATAATAGAAAGCCCCCAAACATGTAATGGCGGTTAGACAAGAGGAAATACAGACACAAAAAGAAAATAGTATGAGCAAACGCTGGGGCCCAAACTATCTAAATAGAAAAGGATAGGAAGGGTACTTACTGCAATCCCAGAAAACCCTGAAAAGCACCAACTCTACTAATTTCAAAATCACCTGAGATCACACGACCTCTACCACCTAAATTAGTTCTCTGGTGTAACAAAATCAAAACAGCAGCCACTGAAAAAACTGGAAAAAGCAAAAGAACAAAACTCAGTGGCTGAACTAAACTGAGAGGGCAGAAGCCCCGGAGGGGACCCTGAAGGCCCCCAAAGAAGTGCAGGACAAAATGCAAAAATATAGCAAAAACACAAAAGAAGATAAAGTCTTATCTGTAAGCAGGAGATGCAGACACGACACAGCAGGCTACAAGGAAACTGGAATGAAGGATTCAGACCAGAACAATTGATCACCGGCAACCCTGATGGGAAAATGACTCCCTTATATAAGACCAGTCAGTAACACCTGATTCCCAGTCCTCACAATCTTCACTAGCACCGCTTGTAACCACCAGAGGGAGCCTCTGCTCAGAACTCATCTCAAACCCATTCACAACACTCATGCACTGTGTAGGGCCACTCCTGGGTCCTGCATATCTGCTCATGCACTGTGTAGGGCTGCTCCTGTGTTCTGCAGATCTGCTCATACACTGTATAGTGTCACTCCCATCTCCTGCAGATCTGCTCATACACTGTATAGTGTCACTCCCATCTCCTGCAGATCTGCTCATACACTGTGTAGTGACACACATGGGTCTTGCAGATCAGCTCTTATGCTATGTAGGGCTACTCTTGTGTTTTGCAGATCAGCTCATGCACTGTGTAGTGCCGCTCCTGTGCTCTGCAGATCATCTCATGCACTGTGTAGTGCGGCTCCTGTGCTCTGCAGATCAGCTCATGCACTGTGTAGGGCGGCTCCTGTGCTCTGCAGATCAGCTCATGCACTGTGTAGGGCCGCTCCTGGGTCCTGCAGATCAGCTCATGCACTGTGTAGGGCCCCTCCTGGGTCCTGCAGATCAGCTCATGCACTGTGTAGGGCCACTCGTGTGCTCTGCAGATCAGCTCATACATTGTGTAGGGCCACTCCTGGGTCCTGCAGATCAGCTCATACATTGTGTAGGGCCGCTCCTGTGTTCTGCAGATCAGCTCATGTACTGTGTAGGGCCCCTCCTGGGTCCTGCAGATCAGCTCATGCACTGTGTAGGGCCACTCCTGTGCTCTGCAGATCAGCTCATACATTGTGTAGGGCCACTCCTGTGCTCTGCAGAACAGCTCATGCACTGTGTAGGGCCGCTCCTGTGCTCTGCAGATCAGCTCATGCACTGTGTAGGGCCACTCGTGTGCTCTGCAGATCAGCTCATACATTGTGTAGGGCCACTCCTGGGTCCTGCAGATCAGCTCATACATTGTGTAGGGCCGCTCCTGTGCTCTGCAGATCGGCTCATACACTGTGTAGGGCCGCTCCTGGGTCCTGCATATTTGCTCATGCATTGTGTAGGGCTGCTCCTGTGTTCTGCAGATCTGCTCATGCACTGTATGGTGTCACTCCCATCTCCTGCATATCTGCTCATACACTGTGTAGTGACACACATGGGTCCTGCAGATCAGCTCATGCACTGTGTAGGGCCGCTCCTGTGCTCTGCAGATCAGCTCATGCACTGTGTAGGGCCGCTCCTGTGCTCTGCAGATCAGCTCATGCACTGTGAAGGGCCGCTTCTGTGTCCTGCAGATCAGCTCATGCACTGTGTAGGGCCGCTCCTGTGCTCTGCAGATCAGCTCATGCACTGTGTAGGGCCGCTCCTGCGCTCTGCAGATCAGCTCATGCACTGTGTAGGGCCGCTCCTGTGTCCTGCAGATCAGCTCATGCACTGTGTAGGGCCGCTCCTGTGTTCTGCAGATCAGCTCATGCACTGTGTAGGGCCGCTCCTGGGCTCTGCAGATCAGCTCATGCACTGTGTAGGGCCGCTCCTGTGCTCTGCAGATCAGCTCATGCACTGTGTAGGGCTGCTTCTGTGCTCTGCAGATCAGCTCATGCACTGTGTAGGGCCGCTCCTGTGCTCTGCAGATCAGCTCATGCACTGTGTAGTGCTGCTTCTGGGTCCTGCAGATCAGCACTGTAACGGGAAACGTCTTTGAAGGAGCCATGATTTTAATACTTTGGCTGGAGCTATAATCATCCATTTATACAACACAAGGGCATGACTGCACTATGGGTAGGACCTTCTTACATGACGTGGTCACATAATCCCCAGTATATAACCTGTCCTCTCCATACATCTCTGCCCTAATCTCCTGATACCTCCCACACATAATCTCCAGTATATAACCTGTCCTCTCCATACATCTCTGCCCTAATCTCCTGATACCTTCCCACACATAATCTCCAGTATATAACCTTTCCTCTCCATACATCTCTGCCCTAATCTCCTGATACCTTCCCACACATAATCTCCAGTATATAACCTTTCCTCTCCATACATCTCTGCCCTAATCTCCTGATACCTCCCACACATAATCTCCAGTATATAACCTGTCCTCTCCATACATCTCTGCCCTAATCTCCTGATACCTCCCTACACATAATCTCCAGTATATAACCTGTCCTCTCCATATATCTCTGCCCTAATCTCCTGATATCTCCCACACATAATCTCCAGTATATAACCTGTCCTCTCCATACATCTCTGCCCTAATCTCCTGATACCTCCCACACATAATCTCCAGTATATAACCTGTCCTCTCCATACATCTCTGCCCTAATCTCCTGATACCTCCCCACACATAATCTCCAGTATATAACCTGTCCTCTCCATACATCTCTGCCCTAATCTCCTGATACCTCCCCACACATAATCTCCAGTATATAACCTGTCCTCTCCATACATCTCTGTCCTAATCTCCTGATACCTTCCACACATAATCTCCAGTATATAACCTGTCCTCTCCATACATCTCTGTCCTAATCTCCTGATACCTTCCACACATAATCTCCAGTATATAACCTGTCCTCTCCATACATCTCTGCCCTAATCTCCTGATATCTCCTCACACATAATCTCCAGTATATAACCTTTCCTCTCCATACAGATCTGTCCTAATCTCCTGATACCTCCCCACACATAATCTCCAGTATATAACCTGTCCTCTCCATACATCTCTGTCTTAATCTCCTGATACCTCCCCATACATAATCTCCAGTATATAACCTTTCCTCTCCATACAGATCTGTCCTAATCTCCTGATACCTCCCACATATAATCTCCAGTATATAACCTGTCCTCTCCATACATCTCTGCCCTAATCTCCTGATACCTCCCCACACATAATCTCCAGTATATAACCTGTCCTCTCCATACATCTCTGCCCTAATCTCCTGATATCTCCTCACACATAATCTCCAGTATATAACCTGTCCTCTCCATACATCTCTGCCCTAATCTCCTGATACCTCCCACATATAATCTCCAGTATATAACCTGTCCTCTCCATACATCTCTGCCCTAATCTCCTGATACCTCCCACACATAATCCCCAGTATATAACCTGTCCTCTCCATACATCTCTGCCCTAATCTCCTGATACCTCCCCACACATAATCTCCAGTATATAACCTGTCCTCTCAATACATCTCTGCCCTAATCTCCTGATATCTCCACACACATAATCCCCAGTATATAACCTGTCCTCTCCATACATCTCTGTCCTAATCTCCTGATACCTCCCACATATAATCTCCAGTATATAACCTTTCCTCTCCATACATCTCTGCCCTAATCTCCTGATACCTCCCCACACATAATCTCCAGTATATAACCCGTCCTTTCCATACATCTCTGTCCTAATCTCCTGATACCTCCCACATATAATCTCCAGTATATAACCTGTCCTCTCCATACATCTCTGCCCTAATCTCCTTATACCTCCCACACATAATCCCCAGTATATAACCTGTCCTCTCCATACATCTCTGCCCTAATCTCCTGATACCTCCCCACACATAATCTCCAGTATATAACCTGTCCTCTCCATACATCTCTGCCCTAATCTCCTGATACCTCCCCAAACATAATCTACAGTATATAACCTGTCCTCTCCATACATCTCTGCTCTAATCTCCTGATACCTCCCACATATAATCTCCAGTATATAACCTGTCCTCTCCATACATCTCTGCTCTAATCTCCTGATATCTCCACACACATAATCTCCAGTATATAACCTGTCCTCTCCATACATCTCTGCCCTAATCTCCTGATACCTCCCCACACATAATCTCCAGTATATAACCTGTCCTCTTCATACATCTCTGTCCTAATCTCCTGATACCTCCCACACATAATCTCCAGTATATAACCTGTCCTCTCCATACAGATCTGTCCTAATCTCCTGATATCTCCACACACATAATCTCCAGTATATAACCTGTTATCTCCATACATCTCTGCCCTAATCTCCTGATACCTCCCCACACATAATCCCCAGTATATAACCTGTCCTCTCCATACATCTCTGCTCTAATCTCCTGATATCTCCACACACATAATCTCCAGTATATAACCTGTCCTCTCCATACATCTCTGCCCTAATCTCCTGATACCTCCCACACATAATCTCCAATATATAACCTGTCCTCTCCATACAGATCTGTCCTAATCTCCTGATACCTCCCCAAACATAATCTCCAGTATATAACCTGTTATCTCCATACAGATCTGTCCTAATCTCCTGATACCTCCCACATATAATCTCCAGTATATAACCTGTTATCTCCATACATCTCTGCTCTAATCTCCTGATATCTCCACACACATAATCTCCAGTATATAACCTGTCCTCTCCATACATCTCAGTCCTAATCTCCTGATACCTCCCACACATAATCTCCAGTATATCTGCCCATAGTGACATTGCTGACCCTCAGCAGCGTCTCCCTCATGCCTTGCATTCTCCCCTGTGGATTGACGGACTTGCAGGCAGGGTCCCATGCGCCTTGTTTGGTTGCACTTTGGATTATGGATTTTTCAGTAATATTATGTCCTTTATTACAGGTCCTGGTCATCATCACTGGAGTTATACAGGTGAGGCCTGATATCGGGTATAAAAGACAAAGGCAGCGGCGGAGTCCTGTGGGGTGCGGCACATGATAGCTGTGTGCGGCCTCTTTTCCTCAGGACTTCAGTATTGATTAATGTTTCACCTGAAAAATGCCATTATGGCCAGATTAGTTAATGAGTGATGAAGTGATACTGGAGCATGGCTCCTCGTCCTACACAAGAGCGCGGCTCCTCGTCCTACACAAGAGCGCGGCTCCTCATCCTACACAAGAGCGCGGCTCCTCGTCCTACACAAGAGGGCGGCTCCTCGTCCTACACAAGAGGGCGGCTCCTCATCGTACACAAGAGGGCTGCTCCTCGTCCTATACAAGAGGGCGGCTCCACGTCCTACACAAGAGGGCGGCTCCACGTCCTACACAAGAACGCGGCTCCTCGTCCTACACCAGAGGGCGGCTTCTCGTCCTACACAAGAGGGTGGCTCCATATCCTACACAAGAGCGTGGCTCCACGTCCTACACAAGAGCGCTGCTCCACGCCGTACACCAGAGGGCGGCTCCACACCACACACCAGAGGGCGGTTCCATGTCGTACACCAGAGGGTGGCTCCACGCCTTATACCAGAGGGGGGCTCCATGCCGTACACTAGAGGGCGACTCCACGCCGTATACCAAAGGGCGGCTCCTTGTCCTACATCAGAGGGCGGCCCCACGCCATACACCATAGGGCGGCCCCACACCATACACCAGAGGGCGGCTCCACGTAATACACAAGAGGGCGGCTCCACGTCCTACACGAGAGGGCGGCTCCACGTCCTACACAAGAGAGCGGCTCCACGTCCTACACAAGAACGTGGCTCCTCGTCCTACACCAGAGGGCGGCTTCTCGTCCTACACAAGAGAGTGGCTCCATATCCTACACAAGAGCGCGGCTCCACGTCCTACACAAGAGCGCTGCTCCATGCCGTACACCAGAGGGCGGCTCCACACCACACACCAGAGGGCGGTTCCATGTCGTACACCAGAGGGTGGCTCCACGCCTTATACCAGAGGGGGGCTCCACGCCGTACACTAGAGGGCGACTCCACGCCGTATACCAAAGGGCGGCTCCTTGTCCTACATCAGAGGGCGGCCCCACGCCATACACCATAGGGCGGCCCCACGCCATACACCAGTGGGCGGCTCCACGTAATACACAAGAGGGCGGCTCCACGTCCTACACGAGAGGGAGACTCCACGTTCTACAGAAGAGGGCGGCTCCACGTCCTACACAAGAGGGCGGCTCCGCGTCCTACACAAGAGAGCGGCTCTGCGTCCTACACAAGAGGGCGGCTCCGCGTCCTACACAAGAGAGCGTGTGAATAATATCTTTGGCACTACTGTGGGAAAGATGGTGCCAGAGAAGGATCCCAATCCGTATAGTGATATGTAATATAATCTCGGCACACACCATATGATTCAGTGATAGTAATTTAATAAAGTTCAAAAGGCCAGTACATACAGACGTTTCGGTCTGAAACAAGACCTTCCTCAATGTACTGTAATATAGAACAACATATAGAGAAAATGAAACAAAAAAAGGGGGGATGGGCATAAACAAAGTATATACAGATATATGTAATATATGGACATATTTGCATATTGATGAGCAAAAGTAGATAACCATTAACATATAATGTTTGGAAACATCCAATATTATCTCTTCGGATAATGATATAAGAAAATATGCACTGAGAGGTGTATACCAACCCCTATGTGGAGACCAGAACTTATGGGCAACAAAAATATACGTACCAGTAACTGGCAATAATAGACCAGGTGATAATTATGTGAAAATCTGGGAATAATATTGTAACATGAAAAGCATTAATTATGTGGAAAGTGAATGGTGTCAAGAGAGCGGCTCCGCGTCCTACACAAGAGGGCGGCTCCACGTCCTACACAAGAGGGCGGCTCCGCGTCCTACACAAGAGAGCGGCTCCGCGTCCTACACAAGAGGGCGGCTCCACGTCCTACACAAGAGGGCGGCTCCGCGTCCTACACAAGAGCATGGCTCCACGTCCTACACAAGAGCGCGGCTCCTCATCCTACACAAGAGCGCTGCTCCTCGTCCTACACAAGAGGGCGGCTCCGCGTCCTACACAAGAGGGCGGCTCCACGTCCTACACAAGAGGGCGGCTCCTCGTCCAACACAAGAGCATGGCTCCACGTCCTACACAAGAGCGCGGCTCCTCATCCTACACAAGAGCGCTGCTCCTCGTCCTACACAAGAGGGCTGCTCCTCGTCCTACACAAGAGGGCGGCTCCTCATCCTACACAAGAGGGCGCCTCCACGTCCTACACAAGAGGGCGGCTCCTTGTCCTACACAAGAGGGCGGCTCCACGTCCTACACAAGAGCACGGCTCCACGTCCTACACAAGAGTGCGGCTCCACGTCCTACACAAGAGGGCAGCTCCTCGTCCTACACCAGAGGGCGGCTCTTCTTCCTACACGAGAGGGCGGCTCCACGTCCTACACAAGAGAGCGGCTCCACGTCCTACACAAGAACGCGGCTCCTCGTCCTACACCAGAGGGCGGCTTCTCGTCCTACACAAGAGAGTGGCTCCATATCCTACACAAGAGCGCGGCTCCACGTCCTACACAAGAGCGCTGCTCCATGCCGTACACCAGAGGGCGGCTCCACGCCACACACCAGAGGGCGGTTCCATGTCGTACACCAGAGGGTGGCTCCACGCCTTATACCAGAGGGGGGCTCCACGCCGTACACTAGAGGGCGACTCCACGCCGTATACCAAAGGGCGGCTCCTTGTCCTACATCAGAGGGCGGCCCCACGCCATACACCATAGGGCGGCCCCACGCCATACACCAGAGTGCGGCTCCACGTAATACACAAGAGGGCGGCTCCACGTCCTACACGAGAGGGAGACTCCACGTTCTACAGAAGAGGGCGGCTCCACGTCCTACACAAGAGGGCGGCTCCGCGTCCTACACAAGAGAGCGGCTCCGCGTCCTACACAAGAGGGCGGCTCCACGTCCTACACAAGAGGGCGGCTCCGCGTCCTACACAAGAGAGCGGCTCCACGTCCTACACAAGAGGGCGGCTCCACGTCCTACACAAGAGGGCGGCTCCGCGTCCTACACAAGAGCATGGCTCCACGTCCTACACAAGAGCGCGGCTCCTCATCCTACACAAGAGCGCTGCTCCTCGTCCTACACAAGAGGGCGGCTCCGCGTCCTACACAAGAGAGCGGCTCCGCGTCCTACACAAGAGGGCGGCTCCACGTCCTACACAAGAGGGCGGTTCCTCGTCCAACACAAGAGCATGGCTCCACGTCCTACACAAGAGCGCGGCTCCTTATCCTACACAAGAGCGCTGCTCCTCGTCCTACACAAGAGGGCTGCTCCTCGTCCTACACAAGAGGGCGGCTCCTCGTCCTACACAAGAGGGCGCCTCCACGTCCTACACAAGAGGGCGGCTCCTTGTCCTACACAAGAGGGCGGCTCCACGTCCTACACAAGAGAGCACGGCTCCACGTCCTACACAAGTGTGCGGCTCCTTGTTCTACACCAGAGCACGGCTCCTCATCCTACACAAGAGGGCGGCTCCACGTCCTACACAAGAGTGCGGCTCCACGTCCTACACAAGAGTGCGGCTCCACGTCCTACACAAGAGGGTGGCTCCTCGTCCTACACCAGAGGGCGGCTCTTCTTCCTACACAAGAGGGCGGCTCCTCGTCCTACACAAGAGTGTGGCTCCACGCAGTACACCAGAGGGGGACTACACGCCTTACACCAGAGGGCGACTCCACGCCGTACACCAGAGGGCAGCTCCTCGTCCTACACCAGAGAGCGGCCCCACGCCGTACACCAGAGGGCGGCCCCATGCCGCACACCAGAGGGCGGCCCCACGCCGTACACCAGAGGGCGGACCCCACGCCGTACACCAGAGGGCGACCCCACGCCGTACACCAGAGGGCGGCCCCACGCCGTACACCAGAGGGCGGCTCCTTGTCCTACATGGGAGCGTGCGTCTGCATCACACAGTGACCTATAGACACATTACTTATTGGCTTCATCTATCAGTATCAGTATCTGACCCATTTATTAGTGTGGTTGTTGATTTGGAAAGTGTCGGGGGTCGCTGCAGGTGGACTGGGTAAGTAATGCTGTTTTTCTGATTTCTCCATCTGACAGATTTCTCAGAGTGGGATCGGGATTTTCCAGACTGTGGCGGGAAAGCTCAGTCTCCTATTAATGTGGATACCCAAAATACGATTTTTGACCCTCGGTTGACTCCCATACTGCTCTCCGGATATGATCTGATGGCCAGTGTCACCTTAAGGTTGGAGAATAACAGACATACTGGTGAGTATTGGTGAGATGCAGCCATGCCTTCTACATCTCTGGTGAGCATCTAGCGTCGGTGTGAAAAGTCACCATGAAGTGGTCATGGACCACAATAAGTGTCCATAATGACTACTGCAGTTCACGTCTTGTGATACTAATACTTGTTATCGCATCTCTCACAGTGGTTCTTAAGCTACCTGATAGTTTGAAGATAGTCGGGGGTCTCCCTCATATTTACCAAGCAGCACAGCTCCATTTCCACTGGGGGTCTCGGAAAAGTCCGGGGTCAGAGCACACCATAAACGGAAAACGATTCCCTGGAGAGGTGAGTGGTATCAAGGCGATACACAACATTGCCTCCGTAGACTAGGCGCTGCCCCCTTCTCCGCCTCGGCCCTAGACTGGCCGCTGCCCAATGATTAAGGCTCTGTTCATATGGATCCATGAACAATTTTTTTCTGTTTTGGTTCCCATTTTGGCTCTTTGTGCTCTGGACAGGCTCAGCACATAATAAAAATGGATCCGTGTAACAGATGATGTTCCATGATAATCGGTTTCCATGGAAAAAAAAACACCCACTCCAGTCTCCGTTCATATGAGTGGATCTTATATTGGAACATTGTGTTTTTCTGTTTTTGTCATCTCAAAAGTGACAGAAAACAAATGGAAATAATCTCTAGCTAGGTGAACACAGCTCAACTGGTGGATGTAGCGGGCAGGTGATCACCGCCCTGGTCGCTTATCGTTTCTGCAGATCCCTTTTTTGGGCAGCATTGGATCCATGAACGGTTTTCAGTATCAGTTGGTGGCACATTCCCACAGTGGGTTGTTGATTTTAGTCAGCAGTAATACACGTAGGACCATGGCATTGAGCTGCTCTTCTGTTCCCTTAGATCCATGTGGTTCACTATAACCCTGAATATGAGAGTTTAGAACTGGCAGCAAATCAGTCAGGAGGCCTCGCTGTGCTGGCAGCGTTCATAGAGGTAAGTGGCCGCTAGTGACTACATGGTTCTAGAAGCTTCAGACAATTCTACAAGGCTGTGGTTCTGAGAGTGAAAAGATTATGTAAGTGGACAATTAAGATGAAACTTCAGGCAGAGGATGATGCATCCTCTATAAGTAACATGAGGAGGAGGACAATGTATCCTCTACATGTAACATCAGGGGGAGGACAATGTATCCTCTACATGTAACATCAGGAGGAGGACAATGTATCCTCTACATGTAACATCAGGGGAGGACATGTATCCTCTACATGTAACATCAGGGGAGGACAGTTTATCCTCTACATGTAACATCAGAGGGAGGACAATGTATCCTCTACATGTAACATAGGAGGAGGACAATGTATCCTTACATGTAACATCAGGGGAGGACAATGTATCCTCTACATGTAACATCAGGGGGAGGACAGTGTATCCTCTACATGTAACATCAGGGGAGGACAATGTATCCTCTACATGTAACATCAGGGGGAGGACAATGTATCCTCTACATGTAACATCAGGAGGAGGACAATGTATCCTCTAGTTGTAACATCAGGAGGAGGACAATGTATCCTCTACATGTAACATCAGGGGGAGGACAGTGTATCTTCTACATGTAACATCAGGGGAGGACAATGTATCCTCTACATGTAACATCAGGAGGAGGACATTGTATCCTCTACATGTAACATCAGGAGGAGGACAATGTATCCTCTAGATGTAACATCAGGAGGAGGACAATGTATCCTCTACATGTAACATCAGGGGGAGGACAGTGTATCCTCTACATGTAACATCAGGAGGAGGACAATGTATCCTCTACATGTAACATCAGGGGAGGACAATGTATCCTCTACATGTAACATCAGGGGGAGGACAATGTATCCTCTACATGTAACATCAGGGGGAGGACAATGTATCCTCTACATGTAACATCAGGAAGGACAATGTATCCTCTACATGTAACATCAGGGGGAGGACAATGTATCCTCTACATGTAATATCAGGGGAGGACAATGTATCCTCTACATGTAATATCAGGAGGAAGACAATGTATCCTCTACATGTAACATCAGGAGGAAGACAATGTATCCTCTACGATGTAACATCAGTGGGAGGACAATGTATCCTCTACATGTAACATCAATGGGAGGACAATGTATCCTCAACATGTAACATCAGGAGGAGGACAATGTATCCTCTATAAGTAAACCAGGAGGAGGACAATGTATCCTCTACATGTAACATCAGGAGGAGGACAATGTATCCTCTACATGTAACATCAGGAGGAGGACAATGTATCCTCTACATGTAACATCAGGGGAGGACAATGTATCCTCTACATGTAAGATCAGAAGGAGGGACATGTATCCTCTACATGTAACATCAGGAGGAGGACAATGTATCCTCTACATGTAACATCAGTGGGAGGACAATGTATCCTCACATGTAACATCAGGAGGAGGACAATGTATCCTCTAATGTAACCACAGGAGGAGGACAATGTATCCTCTAAATGTAACCTCAGGGGAGGACAATGTATCCTCTACATGTAAATCAGAGGAGGACAATGTATCCTCTACATGTAACATCAGGGGAGGACAATGTATCCTCTACATGTAACATCAGGGGAGGACAATGTATCCTCTACATGTAACATCAGGGGAGGACATGTATCCTCTACATGTAACATCAGGAGGAGGACAATGTATCCTCTACATGTAACATCAGGGGAGGACAATGTATCCTCTACATGTAACATCAGGAGGAGGACAATGTATCCTCTACATGTAACATCAGGGGAGGACATGTATCCTCTAGATGTAACATCAGGAGGAGGACAATGTATCCTCTACATGTAACATCAGGGGAGGACAATGTATCTCTACATGTAATCAGGGGAGACAATGTATCCTCTACATGTAACATCAGGAGGAGGACAATGTATCCTCTACATGTAACATCAGGAGGGGACAATGTATCCTCTACATGTAAATCAGGGGAGGACAATGTATCCTCTACATGTAACATCAGTGGGAGGACAATGTATCCTCTACATGTAACATCAGGGGAGGACAATGTATCCTCTACATGTAACATCATGGGGGGACAATGTATCTCTACATGTAACATCAGGGGAGGACAATGTATCCTCTACATGTAATCATCAGGAGGAGACAATGTATCCTCTACATGTAACATCAGAGGAGGACAATGTATCCTCTACATGTAACATCAAGGGGAGGACAATGTATCCTCTACATGTAACATCAGGGGGACAATGTATCTCTACATGTAACATCAGGAGGAGACAATGTATCCTCTACATGTAACATCAGGAGGAGGACAATGTATCCTCTACATGTAACATCAGGGGAGGACAATGTATTTCCCCTACATGTAACATCAGGAGGAGGACAATGTATCCTCTACATGTAACATCAGGGGAGGACAATGTATCTCTTACATGTAACATCAGGGGGTGACAATGTATTCTCTACATGTAACATCAGGGGAGTACAATGTATCTCTACATGTAACATCAGGAGGAGTACAATGTATCCTCTACATGTAACATCAGGAGGAGACAATGTATCCTCTACATGTAACATCAGGGGAGGACAATGTATCCTCTACATGTAACATCAGGGAGGACAATGTATCCTCTACATGTAACATCAGGAGGAGGACAATGTATCCTCTACATGTAAATCAGGGGAGGACAATGTATCCTCTACATGTAACATCAGGAGGGAGGACAATGTATCCTCTACATGTAACATCAGGGGAGGACAATGTATCCTCTAGATGTAACATCAGGAGGAGGACAATGTATCCTCTACATGTAACATCAGGGGGAGGACAATGTATCCTCTACATGTAACATCAGGGGGAGGACAATGTATCCTCTACATGTAACATCAGGGGAGGACAATGTATCCTCTACATGTAACATCAGGGGAGACAATGTATCCTCTACATGTAACATCAGGGGAGGACAATGTATCCTCTACATGTAACATCAGGAGGACAATGTATCCTCTACATGTAACATCAGTGGGAGGACAATGTATCCTCTACATGTAACATCAGGGGAGGACAATGTATCCTCTACATGTAACATCAGGGGAGGACAATGTATCCTCTACATGTAACATCAGGGGAGGACAATGTATCCTCTACATGTAACATCAGGGGAGGACAATGTATCCTCTACATGTAACATCAGGGGGAGGACAATGTATCCTCTACATGTAACATCAGGGGAGGACAATGTATCTCTACATGTAACATCAGGGGAGGACAATGTATCCTCTACATGTAACATCAGGGGAGGACAATGTATCCTCTACATGTAACATCAGGGGAGGACAATGTATCCTCTACATGTAACATCAGGGGAGGACAATGTATCGTCTACATGTAACATCAGGGGAGGACAATGTATTCCTCTACATGTAACATCAGGGGAGGACAATGTATCCTCTACATGTAACATCAGGAGGAGACAATGTATCCTCTACATGTAACATCAGGGGGAGGACAATGTATCCTCTACATGTAACATCAGTGGGAGGACAATGTATCCTCTACATGTAACATCAGGGGAGGACAATGTATCCTCTACATGTAACATCAGGAGGAGGACAATGTATCCTCTACATGTAACATCAGGGGGAGGACAATGTATCCTCTACATGTAACATCAGGGGAGGACAATGTATCCTCTACATGTAACATCAGGGGAGGACAATGTATCCTCTACATGTAACATCAGGGGAGGACAATGTATCCTCTACATGTAACATCAGTGGGAGGACAATGTATCCTCTACATGTAACATCAGGAGGAGACAATGTATCCTCTACATGTAACATCAGGAGGAGGACAATGTATCCTCTACATGTAACATCAGGGGAGGACAATGTATCCTCTACATGTAACATCAGGAGGAGGACAATGTATCCTCTACATGTAACATCAGGGGAGGACAATGTATCCTCTACATGTAACATCAGGGGAGGACAATGTATCCTCTACATGTAACATCAGGAGGAGGACAATGTATCCTCTACATGTAACATCAGGGGAGGACAATGTATCCTCTACATGTAACATCAGGAGGAGGACAATGTATCCTCTACATGTAACATCAGGAGGAGGACAATGTATCCTCTACATGTAACATCAGGGGGAGACAATGTATCTCTACATGTAACATCAGGTGGAGTACAATGTATCCTCTACATGTAACATCAGGGGGGGACAATGTATTTTCTACATGTAACATCAGGTGGAGTACAATGTATCCTCTACATGTAACATCAGGTGGAGGACAATGTATTCTCTACATGTAACATCAGGGAAGGACAATGTATCCTCTACATGTAACATCAGGGGAGGACAATGTATCGTCTACATGTAACATCAGGGGGAGGACAATGTATTCTCTACATGTAACATCAGGAGGAGTACAATGTATTCTCTACATGTAACATCAGGAGGAGTACAATGTATCCTCTACATGTAACATCAGGGGGTGGACAATGTATTCTCTACATGTAA
>JARQOD010002270.1:0-80499 GCA_033576555.1 Oophaga sylvatica
TCGGAAGTGCTGTTAGCACAGTCTACACTTGCTCCTGTGTTACTGGGGTTCAGTAATGTCAGCTGTTCCCCTGCTGTGTGAACGGCAAAAAGTCCTGCTGCCTCCACCCTGTTCTCTTCTCATCCCTGGGTTACAACACCGCCAGTTGTTTCTCGGAAGTGCTGTTAGCACAGTCTACACTTGCTCCTGTGTTACTGGGGTTCAGTAATGTCAGCTGTTCCCCTGCTGTGTGAACGGCAAAAAGTCCTGCTGCCTCCACCCTGTTCTCTTCTCATCCCTGGGTTACAACACCGCCAGTTGTTTCTCGGAAGTGCTGTTAGCACAGTCTACACTTGCTCCTGTGTTACTGGGGTTCAGTAATGTCAGCTGTTCCCCTGCTGTGTGAACGGCAAACAGTCCTGCTGCCTCCACCATGTTCTCTTCTCATCCCTGGGCTACAACACCGCCAGTTGTTTCTCGGAAGTGCTGTTAGCACAGTCTACACTTGCTCTCGTGTTACTGGGGTTCAGTAATGTCAGCTGTTCCCCTGCTGTGTGAACGGCAAACAGTCCTGCTGCCTCCACCCTGTTCTCTTCTCATCCCTGGGCTACAACACCGCCAGTTGTTTCTCGGAAGTGCTGTTAGCACAGTTAACACTTGCTCCCGTGTTACTGGGGTTCAGTAATGTCAGCTGTTCCCCTGCTGTGTGAACGGCAAAAAGTCCTGCTGCCTCCACCCTGTTCTCTTGTCATCCCTGGGTTACAACACCGCCAGTTGTTTCTCGGAAGTGCTGTTAGCACAGTCTACACTTGCTCCTGTGTTACTGGGGTTCAGTAATGTCAGCTGTTCCCCTGCTGTGTGAACGGCAAAAAGTCCTGCTGCCTCCACCCTGTTCTCTTCTCATCCCTGGGTTACGACACTGCCAGTTGTTTCTCGGAAGTGCTGTTAGCACAGTCTACACTTGCTCCTGTGTTACTGGGGTTCAGTAATGTCAGCTGTTCCCCTGCTGTGTGAACGGCAAAAAGTCCTGCTGCCTCCACCCTGTTCTCTTCTCATCCCTGGGTTACAACACCGCCAGTTGTTTCTCGGAAGTGCTGTTAGCACAGTCTACACTTGCTCCTGTGTTACTGGGGTTCAGTAATGTCAGCTGTTCCCCTGCTGTGTGAACGGCAAAAAGTCCTGCTGCCTCCACCCTGTTCTCTTCTCATCCCTGGGTTACAACACCGCCAGTTGTTTCTCGGAAGTGCTGTTAGCACAGTCTACACTTGCTCCTGTGTTACTGGGGTTCAGTAATGTCAGCTGTTCCCCTGCTGTGTGAACGGCAAAAAGTCCTGCTGCCTCCACCCTGTTCTCTTCTCATCCCTGGGCTACAACACCGCCAGTTGTTTCTCGGAAGTGCTGTTAGCACAGTTAACACTTGCTCCCGTGTTACTGGGGTTCAGTAATGTCAGCTGTTCCCCTGCTGTGTGAACGGCAAAAAGTCCTGCTGCCTCCACCCTGTTCTCTTCTCATCCCTGGGTTACAACACCGCCAGTTGTTTCTCGGAAGTGCTGTTAGCACAGTCTACACTTGCTCCTGTGTTACTGGGGTTCAGTAATGTCAGCTGTTCCCCTGCTGTGTGAACGGCAAAAAGTCCTGCTGCCTCCACCCTGTTCTCTTCTCATCCCTGGGTTACAACACCGCCAGTTGTTTCTCGGAAGTGCTGTTAGCACAGTCTACACTTGCTCCTGTGTTACTGGGTTCAGTAATGTCAGCTGTTCCCCTGCTGTGTGAACGGCAAACAGTCCTGCTGCCTCCACCATGTTCTCTTCTCATCCCTGGGCTACAACACCGCCAGTTGTTTCTCGGAAGTGCTGTTAGCACAGTCTACACTTGCTCCCGTGTTACTGGGGTTCAGTAATGTCAGCTGTTCCCCTGCTGTGTGAACGGCAAACAGTCCTGCTGCCTCAACTTTAATTTCCATGGGTACCTTCTGCTACCCATCCGGGTTCCAGTACCGTCAGCTGGTTCTCCGCAGTGCCTTTGGCCTAGGTGCCTCCATGTCGGTATCCGAGTTCCAGCAACGTCTGCTGGTCCTTGGTAGTGCTTTGGAGCACAGGTACCTCCTGCTTAGTAACCATGTCCCAGTAACGTCAGCTGGTCCTCGGTTGTGCCTTTGGCTCTTTTCCTTCTGCTGCCCCTCCGGGTTCCAGCACAGTCAGCTGGTCCTCGTCACTTGCATTGGCTCTTGTACCTTCTTCTACCCGTCCGGGTTCCAGTACCGTCAGCTGGTTCTCCGCAGTGCCTTTGGCCTAGGTGCCTCCATGTCGGTATCCGAGTTCCAGCAACGTCTGCTGGTCCTTGGTAGTGCTTTGGAGCACAGGTACCTCCTGCTTAGTAACCATGTCCCAGTAACATCAGC
The DNA here is from genome assembly GCA_033576555.1 of Oophaga sylvatica. Lineage (NCBI taxonomy): Eukaryota > Metazoa > Chordata > Amphibia > Anura > Dendrobatidae > Oophaga > Oophaga sylvatica. The sequence continues at coordinate 2,381 of JARQOD010002270.1, forward strand.
TGGTCCTCGGTTGTGCCTTTGGCTCTTTTCCTTCTGCTGCCCCTCCGGGTTCCAGCACAGTCAGCTGGTCCTCGTCACTTGCATTGGCTCTTGTACCTTCTTCTACCCGTCCGGGTTCCAGTACCGTCAGCTGGTTCTCCGCAGTGCCTTTGGCCTAGGTGCCTCCATGTCGGTATCCGAGTTCCAGCAACGTCTGCTGGTCCTTGGTAGTGCTTTGGAGCACAGGTACCTCCTGCTTAGTAACCGTGTCCCAGTAACGTCAGCTGGTCCTCGGTTGTGCCATTGGCTCTTTTCCTTCTGCTGACCCTCCGGGTTCCAGCACAGTCAGCTGGTCCTCGTTACTTTCATTGGCTCTTGTACCTTCTGCTACCCATCCGGGTTCCAGTACCGTCAGCTGGTTCTCCGCAGTGCCTTTGGCCTAGGTGCCTCCATGTCGGTATCCGAGTTCCAGCAACGTCTGCTGGTCCTTGGTAGTGCTTTGGAGCACAGGTACCTCCTGCTTAGTAACTGTGTCCCAGTAATGTCAGCTGGTCCTCGGTTGTGCCATTGGCTCTTTTCCTTCTGCTGACCCTCCGGGTTCCAGCACAGTCAGCTGGTCCTCGTTACTTCCATTGGCTTTTGTACCATCACCAACAGGACAAAGAAGGTTAAAACAAACTACAAGATACAGAACAAGAGACAGAAGAACAATAAGCAGAAGATCAAAAAGCAGAAGAACATTAAGTATAAGACCAAAATGAAGAGCAAAATATATGCTCTAAATTCTAAGCAGAAGAAGACTAAGCAGTGTATGGGGGTGAGTCCGTTCCTCCTCGTGGTGCCCCTGGAAAATGCCTGATGCTGCTGCAGGCTAAACTGAACGCGGACAAATACTGTTGTAATTAAAATCTTTCGTGACAGCAAGAACGGAAGGATGAAAATTCAGAGTTTTACAGATTACAAGTACAGGAATGTCTGTCACAAATAAGAATATGATGAAAAGGATGAATAGGAAGAAGATGAAGAAGTAGAATATGAAGAATAATAACTGTTTAATAAGAACAATATAAGTAATGTTAACAAAAAGATGAATAGCAAGAAGTTTTAGAAGATTAAGAAGGTGAAGATGAAGAATAATTTGATGAGAAAGATGATGCTGCTGAAGATTATGAAGGAGAAAGTGTGTGAAAAGTTAAAAAGGTGAAGAGCATGGAAGTTGTGAAACAGACATATTTGACAAAATAGAAAAAAGGTTAACAACATTGTCAATTTCTTCGTCAATCCAAACGTATTTCAAAAAAAGAAATATTAATGCTATTCCATTGCATTGTGTTAAACATCTATGCCTTTAATGTCTCCTCAACCTCCCCCAATAAATTCTACATTACTCTTTGTTGTTTTCCTTCATGTACAATTAACCAACAAGGCAAGAATGGGTTTTTTTTAATTCCGATATTTTGTTCCCATAGACTTACATTGTATTTCCGGTATCGGTATCGGGTATCGCCGATATTTTTTGTGTATCGGCGATACCATTCCGATTCCGATACTTTTGGATATCGGAAAGTATCGCTCAACTCTACTGTGGACTTTAATAAAACTGGTTGCGGCCAGTTTTCACCAAACTGCTGTCTGAATGAACTGTTTCCGTGCCATTCTGTCTACCCAGACAGCGATCCTAGAGCTAAATACCCCTGGAAATATTACAATATATATATATATATATATATATACTTACACGATGTTGACCGCCGCGTCTCTCACGCCAACGACTCTGGGAGGCACTGCAAGGACCTCTTGGATGAGCACCAGATTCGGGAGACTAAAAGAAAAAAAAAAATTGGGATGTAGACATGTGTGTTGTGTGCTGTGTGATGTCTGTACTAAATGGTTTTCTATGTGCTGTGTGTAGTGTGATGCTGTGTTTCTGCGATTGATGCAGGATACTTACGAATTGTGAGCCACTCCAGATATCTGTCCGCCCCGTCCTTCTTCTTCTGGGAGCTCCTCTTCAGCTTGTGATTCCTGCAATTTAAAAAATCTTCATTATTTCTGCAGAGATCCATCCCATGCCCCTCCCCCCACCCCGCTGTACTCTCAAACTGTGTATTAACAGTGATTATCAGCATTAGGCTGGAGTCACACACAATGTCTAAAAAATTGGACCGTTTTAGTCGGTCGATAATCGGATTAAAATTTAATGAACATTGATGCGACTGGCATCCGATTTTTAGTAGTTGATGCGATTTTGTAGCCTGTACGCTTATGACGCGCACCACACTGAGGTGGTACCAGGGCTATGGGGTACTCGGCACCGAGCCCATAGAAGTCTATGGGAGTTGTCACTGGCAGCGGGGCTCGGTCCGTGGCCCTGGGCGATCTTGTAATGGGGGATATTTACAGGGGATTTGTAGGTAGTTCGTGACGCCACCTGTGGTATCTGATCAATTGGACCAGCGCTGCTATAAGGTTCTTCACAGGGGATGTTATGGGGCAGCTGGGTGGTAAGTCTCCCACAGGTGAGACTGGTCCCTGGAAGTCTATGGTGATGATGCAGGGTGTAGTTAAGAATTCAGTCACACACAATGCAGCTTCTTTTCATACCTTTACTGGTAGATGGTTCAAGCAGGTCCCGGGAGCTGGTCGGGGTGGAGAATGCACATTCGGGATAACCGCTGAGCAGGTTAGAGGCCTCCTTAACTTCAAATGTATCTGAGTCCAAACTTGCGTGAAGCGAAGTTAACTCTGCAATCTCCAGCTTTCTCAATAGCTGCAAAGCCCGGCCAACATTGTGGTGGAGCCTTCTGAGTGGTGGGAACAGAGTCCTTCTATGCTTGGCCTAGCTAAAAGTCCTTGTTCCTCCTGACTCCGATTACGTATCGACACTTAGGGCTGCTCTCTGCGACCTGTAGTCCAGATGCCTCCGGTTATCTTATCACTAGGCATGAAGCTCTAGTAATGCTTCGGACCCCGGTGTCCGGTGAATTAATGCAGGCAATCCAATACCTGAAGCACTTCTCTCTGTCTTCTCCACTGTGCCCTTCGCCCTGCTCTCGCTCTTAGCATAAACACTTGTAGCTTTTGATGGTAATGTCAGCTTTCTTCTAGAGCTCACTGAATAGCTCTCAGTATCCTCCAAGTCCCGACTGGACTGACACTGAACTGCACTGTCCTAAGACAGGAAACAGACTCACTGAACTCCTCTGTCCGAAGACAGGAAATAGACTGAACCCTGATTGCTAAGTGTCACTTCCTCTTATACCCCTGATGGGTGTGTCTGAAAGTGTGAGTGAAGTGAATAGATAACAAGCTTTTGCGGTTACCTTCCTGTGCATTCTCCTGGATTTATGTGTGCCTTACATAACTGGGCCACACACTTACGTTTCACATCCGATTACCCAGCGACTACCGTTTTTTAGTGGCATCATAGCAAAATGGACATTTAACGGATTTGAGGCCTGCAAATAATTTGAATAATGAGCCAGACCCATATTTAAGCGTGGTTTGACTGTTCTTACCCTCCCAACGTTGCCGTGGAGTGTTTGGCTTCTTAGTGGTTCCTGTTGTGTTGCTGCTAAGTTACAATTATGAGTGACAGACTAATGTTTAATAGAACTGAGCGTCTGCTGTACTATTGGCTGCTATCCAGAAGTTTTGGGGAGTCATACCCTGTAGTTGTTTCTCACAGAATCCGCAGAAGGATGTGGGTGCATCCCCTTGTGATGCGAAGGATCAGCAAAGGGCATTTTGAGCGCCTGTATTCGACACTGCGTAGGAATCCAGACAAGTTTTTTGCCTATTGTCGCATGAGTCTTGCCACCTTTGATATTTTGCTTGACATATTGCGCCCTGGAATCACCTTTCAGAACACCAGGATGCGTCCTTCAATTTCTGCTGAGGAAAGGCTTCTTCTAACATTACGGTATGTGTGTCAACGATATGTTGATGATGTTTTCCAGAATTAAACAACTTTCACATTGTTCTTACTTTGTTCATCTTAACATACTGTACCCAATGCCATTATTACATTTTGCCCTTTTCCCTATATGCTTGTGTGTAGCAGTCATAATGGTTTCTAAGTCATAACATTAAGTCAATGGGTGAGTAAACAAATGTCCACTGTTTAAATTTGGTTAATGCAGTGCTTGTATTTTGTTTGTCTGATGTGTACATGTTTGTTGTTGTGTATTGCAGGTTCCTTTCCACTGGGCTCTCATACGCTGCTCTGCATTTAGAGTTTTTAATAGGGAAATCCACCATTTCCGGAATAGTCAGCTCTACTTGTGGACAAATTTGGTCAAGACTAAATAAAGAGGTGATGCCAGAGCCCAAAATGGAAGATTGGTTGAGGATTGCACGTGGATTTCAAGAAAGCAGTAATTTTCCACACTGTATTGGAGCCCTAGACGGGAAGCACATACGTGTGCGTAAGCCGCCGAACTCAGGGACCCAATTCTACAATTATAAGCAATATTTTTCTATAGTTTTGTTGGCCTTGGTCGACAGTAACTACCGCTTCATAATTGTAGACATTGGGGCCTATGGAAGGACTGGAGACTCCAGAGTCTTCAATTCTTCCATTATGGGTCGGCAGCTACGCAATAACCAATTGGACTTACCACCACCATGTCAAATTCCACAGTCAAATATGGATGCAGTGCCATATGTTGTAGTAGCGGATGAGGCCTTCCAATTAACTCGTCATGTTATGAGGCCATATCCTCGTCGCAATCTGAACCATTGGCGACGCATATTTAATTATCGCCTTTCTCGTGCACGACGCCTGGTGGAGTGCACATTTGGTATTCTTACAGCCAAATGGCGTGTCCTACAATCAGCCATTCAGCTAAGTGATTCAAATGTTAATCTTGTAGTGCAAGCATGTGTGGTACTACATAATTTTACTAGAATGCATGAATGCTCACCAGTAGTGTTGAGCGATACGATATTGCAAATATCGGCTATCGGCCGATATTAGCTCTATCGGCCTTTCGATAATTCGTTTCGATATTTTCGTCTTATCGGATACCGGAATCGGATTTGTCACTGTCACTGTGAGTGTCCGTCGGTCGGGTCTGTCAGGAGTCAGCGGCACTTACCTGGCAGAAGATCTCCGGCGGTCACGTCCTGGACTGCTTGATGGCCGCCATTATCTTCTCCCTGGCGGTCACATGCAGTTTTTCGCGATAACTGCAGTGACTGCAGGGTAATCCCGGCCGTAAAGCAGTCAGTCCGATGACGTCACCGCCGGGGAAGCAGGTAATCAGCTGTGCTGCGCCGGGATGACAGGCTCTGCCTGTCATTCTGATGTAGCAGAGCTGGATCGTCGTGGGACACTCGTTACTATGGACTGCGTCGGTCAGGTGGTATACTTTTTTTTTTTTTTTCATTTTTTTCAGGAGATCGATGGCGTCGCAGCAGGATGAGACAGTAATAAGAGAAATGAAAACTGTGTTTTTTTTTTTTTTATTAAATTAAAAATTTTTTTTATAAACATTCACCCCTCCGGGTACATACACAATTTAATTATTTATCAACAATTTAACTTTTTACATACAGGGACCCTGTCCGGGTCATTTAGACTTCTTTGGCAGGGGTGTTCCAGGTACCACCTGGTACTCTTCTGGTGCTTGCCAAACATCCGAGGCACCAAGGACCACCAGGACCTGATGACGTCGTGTGGCCTGTACAGTCAAGTCGTGACCCGCTATCTGGGTCTGTGTGGCCACCTCTTTCATCTCCCTCCGGGTCTGGAGCCCTATGTCACGGACTGTACGAACCCCAGGGTGCCTAACAGGCTCCGGGTACGGGCCAGCTATACTTATCATGTCCATAGCTGGGGCTGCTGAGGAGACCACTGAGGGAGGCTGTGGAGATTTACGGCGTGGGGTGGGCACTTTTGCAGAGGCCTGGATGTGGGAGGCTGAAGGCTTCGAGGGTCTCACAGGTTCCTGACACACAGGGGAGTAGGGGTCGCACCTGGTAACATTTAGGGCGTACCACCCATTGTAACCCCAGTGTCGGGTGTAAGTCACCAAGTCTCCTGGCAACAGGTCCCTCCCCGGGTGTCCTTCTGGGAGGTGAGCCTCCACGTCCCGCCGGGTCACAAAGACTTCTAAATAAAGTCCAGGCTCCTTGATGAAGCCCCAACCACCTTTCAATTTAAAGCTCCGTACTGCACCCTTACGCCGCGGCTCACTCAGGGTTCCTTTGTCCTTTCTCATCCGGTCCTTATCTGCCCGGTCCTTCTCCAGGTGACGTTGGCGAAGTTTTAGGGTTTCTCGCTGCTCCCTTTGTCGCTCTGCTTCCCGCTCCCAACGTCTCCACTCTTCCTCCTGACGCCGGTTATAATTCTCCTCCACCAGTTGCTCCATGTCTCCACCACTCCACTGCAGCTTACAGTGTCCGGTTTGCGGCAGCTCTCCTGTCGCCCCCCAGTCCTGGCGGCGCTCCCCTGCGGAGGAAGCAGACGGCTCTAAATCAGATGACAGTCGGGGCTCCGGTACAGGCAGGTAGTGCTCTGGTGCCTGCGCGGCCTCCTCCATGAGGACGGGTGTCGCTTCTTCTGTCTCAGCGACCGGGGCAGACAGCGGGATCTGGGGTGCTGCTGACGGTGCTGCGGTTTTTGCAGGAACGGGTGCCTCCACTGCGACAACGTCAACCGGATCACATTGCAAGGGCTCCTCTACTAGAACGGGTGCCTCACCTTCCGGTACAGACACTTCAGGTAAGAGGGATTGGCGCCGCTCCAAGTTTATTTTTAGGGCACGCCAGCTGGCTTCCATCCTGGCGACCTCCTCCCGGTGCCGGGCCAGGCCTCTCAGGGTATCCTCCGCTTCTTGCAGCGTAGGAGGGTTTACAGGCCGGGTGCCCAACGGTGATTCCGTGGCGATCGGGTCGCTTCCGTGGGGGAGAGCTCTGACTGCTCCATCCCTTCCCACTTCTGCTCGTCGTGTCCATTAGCCATCTCTGCCAAGTCACATGTGTCATTAGCATCTGGAGAGGGCCCCTCTTTTGTAGGGAGGCGGGACCTTAGTGTTAGTTTCCGCACACTGAGGAGGATGAGGAGGCGGAACTGAAGAGCTGTGGGGCACGATGTTACATTGCAGTACCATTTACAGTGGGCGGCCATCGTTTTCACGCCACTGAGTGAGTGACACCCACGAAGAGCACGCCCTTCTTCTTCACCAGTGCCTCGTCGTGACGCAGATATGGCTGAAAAATGGCAAATACATTCTCTGATGATTTTAGCAATTCTCAAGCACAAAACCAGTGCAATTCAGGCACACAGGACTCGCTTATAGCGAGCTACAGAATCCTGTTCGTGACGCCCAAGTTGAGTCTCACAGAGCCAGAGGTTTTCGGGGTACTCGGCACAGAGCCCGTCGACTTCTATGGGGTATGTCACGTCTTTACCCGACAATTGAATTAGAGTCGATTTTACTATGTAGAAGTGTATAAACTATAAATATATGTATATATATGTCACAATGACATGTATATATATATATATATATATATATATATATGTATTCTATGTGTGTATATTTTGTGTTTACAACGAAAGAAAGGGTTTTTTTTTGTTGCGATATTTTGTTCCCATAGACTTACATGGGACTTCCGGTATCGAAATCGGATATCGACGATATTTAGTGCTATCGGCGATACAATTTCGATACGATATTTTTAGATATCGAGCAATATCGCTCAACACTACTCACCAGCTGATATGCCTGACCTTCAGTCTGATAATATGACGAGGCCTATGAGACCAGTCATCCATCCTCGTCGTCCCCCTTCTGGACTCAAAGTCCGTGACTTATTGACCAATTATTTTGTTTCCCCTGCTGGTGCTATTCCTTGGCAAGAGGAGGCCATAGCTATGTAGTGTGTTTTATGTTATATGATACCATAAACTTACTTGTGATTCATCAATTCATGGAGGAGTGTAATTCTTTTATATCCACTTTACCCTACTTTAGACAGGACATAACATATAAGAATAATCACAGACAACCAATGGCACTTCACTAATTTTACTCATTAGTGTATTTTTTGGAGCCTTTTAGAGGCTGATATGTTTTGTAAACCGGACCAACATGTACAAAGATAACAATAAAATATTTAGAACATTGTCAATATGAAAAAATAAAAATATATAACTTACATACAAAAAAAGCTTATTACAGCTACAATTGATGGTAGCTTGGTGGTGGTGAGGATGGAGGGCCAGGTTGTGTGTTAGGCCTTCCACTATCTGCAACCTGTGTTTGACCCTGAGCTGGTGCAGAACCTAACGTACCAGCTGGGTTACTGGCTGCATCCTGATGGCCTTGTGGGTAGGGGTACATAGGGAATTGATGCTCATAGTCATATTGATATGACTGAGCAGTACCAGAATGACCTAACATGTCTAACATATCCATGTTGTGGCCAGCCAACAACATTGGGTATGTTAGAGTGGGCATATTGTGCATGGCCACTCTGTCCCATGGCTTGGAGCTGGGTAGTTCCGTAGTATGAAGGAGCTGCAGTAGGATGAGGAGGAGGAGTTGGGTTCTGTTGGACACAAGGAGGAGGTGGAGGAGGAGGATGATGATGAGGAGGAGGATCAGAGGCTGAAGCAGATTGTGAGGGCTGGGGTCCAAACAACCTTAAGACATTTTCAGGACCAACCTGCCATCTTTCTAGATAATCTAGTAGGTTGCTTGGATCATTAGGCGCTGTTCCAGCATCCACAACAATCTGCAGTCCGCCTCTGATCCGCAGTCTGTGCTGTCTTGGAATAGCCCGGAGGTAACGGGCCAGACTGCGGGAAAATGCCTCCTCCCCATCATCATTTGCTACACTGGACAAATAGTCCAGAACTCCTCGGTCCACCTGCCTCCTTGTCACAGAACCCACTCCTTCTCGTCGCCGCCTACCTCGCCTTGTGCGTTGGGAAGGAGGAGGAGACACATCCTGAGGCCTATTAGGGCTGCTGCTCTGAGGTAGGTCCTCATGTTCCGGCTGCTGGCTTTGTGACTCCTCATCTCCTGCAGCTGCTGGTGGTGCTGCTTGGGTGGAACCACATGCTGCAGAGGAAGGGCCTGCCTCCTCTGCCCCATCACCAACGGGGTCTATAACCACTTCGGAGTCCGACCCCGTCTCCCTCTCAGTTAGGTTAGACTCCGTCCTAGAAAGGAAATAAATAAAATCATTTAAAAGGCAGCAAATAACAAAGTTTTCCATGAAAGTGGTTCAACAGACATGCACTTACGGTCGCAGATCCATCACAGGCGCAAGGAAGTTGAGGCGATCAAAATATAGGTACTTCCTCTTCTTAGAAGCTGAAGCCCCACTACGATCCCTCATCTGCCTCTCCCTCCGGTAGCAGTCCCGACAGCTGCGCCACCGCCTTGTCACATCTGTCACTACAAATTTTATAACAGCATAACGGTTATTATGACTGATATGTATTTATTAACCAAAAAAAAAAAATCTGTAACACTGAACATTTAAATAGTGGTCATGTGTGATGGGATTTAGAATATTAAAAGACATCAACATACAACCAGAAGTGTCCATGTTATAAGCACTAAGATACATTTACAAAACTGCTTGGCCCTTTACAAAACGCCTCAATAAATTTGAATTTTAGGACCTAGACACTACATCTGAGGTGAAAAAAATGTTGTAGTCAATAAATGCCGAAGCATCGATGATATTTTAATATACATGGATATTGTTTGTGAACACACACATCAATATGTAGTTCTAAATATGAAGAGTTAGATAATGCTGCATTTTAAATATCATTTAAACACATATGCCTACAATATTAGTTTGTTCAGAACATTTAAAAAAAAAGATCAGTTACATGTGTACTTACTAATACGCTCTTGGTCCCCCCTTGATCTCTGCTCATAGTCTGGGAAAATGTGTTCACATATAGTTTGCCATGCAGCCTCTTTGCGCGTCCGATTACTGTAATTGGGATCGCGCTGGTCCCACAATTCAGGCCTCTCCTGCACCAAAACTATGAGGAGTTCCACATTGATGTGGCTAGATGCCATGTTTCTGGACTCCGTGTAGGCGTTCTTCCTGTTTTTTTTTAAGATGTGCTTAGCTAATTAGCATGTAAAGGCTTCCTGAGAATTTCAAAGGCAGTTTCCTGTCACCTGGAAAAGTTGTGCGATTTCATCGCAACTCACACGTGTGGTCCGTTTGTAATCCCACTTTTCATCGCACCCATAGACTTGCATTGGCGATAGTCGACCCACAATCGGTGACAATCGCAGCATGCTGCGATTGCACTCGCACGTTTAAATCGGACCACAAAAAATCGGATGCTGGGACCTACTCCATTGATTAATATTGGTTTGACTGCAAAGCGATATTTCATCGCTTTCTAGTGGTACGATTTAGTCGCCAGTGTGACCTCAGCCTTACTGTGAAAGAATTTGGTGGATTTTACAGCAGAGGTTAATCGTTTGAAGGTGATAGTTCTGGAGAAGGAGAGAGCGAGACAGCAGCGCATTATGCGTCAGCGCCAACAACGATGCCGTATGTGGATCCACAACATCACAGCCCAGAGACTAACTCGTTGGGTGTATTCTACACTCTGCATGGAGCTTAGGCAAACCCCGGAGAAATTTTTTGCATACCTTCGGATGAAGAAAGAAAATTTTGATTTCTTGGTGGAGCGTATAGGAGAACAAATCCGAAAATCCGACACCTATTGCCGCTTCTCAATTTCTCCGGCGGAGCGTCTTATGGTCACTATAAGGTAAGCTATATGTATTGGATCTGCTCGCTTGAGAGCACACTTGTAACTGGAATTTTGTTGCTGGTAGTTTTTTACATTTTTTTATAGTATCTCCAATTGTTAGAGCTGAGTTCTGGTATGTAATGCTGTGATTGTGAACTAATTTAGCTTTTTTGTTTTTTTTTACAGATTCCTTGCAAGTGGAGAATCACTCTCCTCGCTACATTTCCAGTATCGACTAGGAATTTCAACAATATCTGTAATTATCAAGCACACCTGCCGTGCACTGTGGGACTCTTTGGTCGGAGAATTTGTTCCAGAGCCAACAACAGAGAGGTGGATTCAAATTGCAGACAAGTTTCTCCAGATATGCCAGTTTCCCAATTGCCTGGGCGCTGTTGACGGGAAACATATCCGCATTGTAAAGCCAGCAGGATCGGGATTGGAATTCTTCAATTATAAAAAATATTGTTCAGTCGTCCTCATGGCCATTGCTGACACGGAATATAAATTTATTGCTGTGGACATTGGGGCTTATGGACGGTCCAATGACTCACAAGTTTTCAAACTGTCTGCTATGGGTCGGCGACTGTACGGAAACACTTTCCAATTCCCATCCCCTAGGCCGCTGCCTCAAACCTCTGGACCACCTATGCCTTTTGTATGTGTAGGTGATGAAGCCTTCCAGCTGTCGGAACACCTTTGAAACCTTACAGTAGCAGAGGATTGACAAAAACCAAACGGATTTTCAATTACTGCCCCACAAGAGCCAGACGGATGGTGGAATGCTCTTTTGGTATTCTGACAGCCAAATGGCGTGTCCTATTGACTACAATAAACCTAAAGACTGAGAATGTGGACGAGGTTATAAAAGCATGCGTGGTCCTACACAATTTTGTGATCAGCAATGAACCAATTTCTATTGAGGAACAGTATGAAGAAACAACCTTGCAGGACTACCAGAACATTACCAATCAAAGTTCACTGGCTGTTTCACAAATGAGGGACAATTTTGCCCAATACTTTGTCACCTCAAGGAAGACTAGACTGGCAGGATGACAGAGTTTGAGAAATTGTTTTGTTACCTTAAAACTCATGTACCTTGTGTCCCCACAGTAAACCTTTTAAAACCAAACTTGTCTACCTTCTTGTGGGTTTTCTACTGTATTTTACCTTTTGGTCACAGTTGTGTCCCTGGTTGTTTTTTTTTACCCAAAGTATTTCACAGTTTTTCCAAAATTGGGTACCTTGTTAGGGATTACCTAACAAGGTACCCAATTTTGGGAAAAAGTTTAAATACTTTGGATACTACACAACCCGGGACACAACTTTGGCAAAAAGGTTAAACTTAGGTACCTTTTACCCAAAGTTATGTATGTGTTTTTTACCTTTTAACCAAAGTGATGTTGGTGTTTTTGGTTACCCAATAATTTGTACCTTTTTAACAACCTTATTTTTTACATCTCAGAAATAAATGACAGACAACAATTGTAATCCAACAATAAAAGTTTTATTGTGAATTTTTTTTTTAATTAACTTGCAACATTTTAAATTGTTTATTAATAAACTTTTTTCAAATAAATTATCCAAATTTTATTTTACAACTATAAATTAGTGTATTGTGGGGTGGAAATACTGCTGGAGGGGCTGCGGGACACTTCGACATTGGGAGTGTGGAGAGCGGACTGGGATGGTGGTGGGGAAGGAACAGTAAGAGGTGAAGGGGTGGAAAAAGTAAGAGAATGGGTGGACAAGTTGGAGGCAGAACAGGTGATGGGTGGTGGAGATAAGGGTGGGGCAGGGACTGGAAGAGCAGGTGATGTGGTTGGGAATTGGAACGAGGCAGGAGTGTGGTACAGGGCAGGTTGCTGGTACTGGGGAGGTGACTGGAATTGGGGAGGTGACTGGAATTGGGCAGGTGGCTGGAACTGGGCAGGTGGCTGGAACTGGGGAGGTGGCTGTATTGAATAGGAGGGGGAGGAGGGACAGTGGCTGGAGGGGGGCAGGTCGAGGAACAACTGGGGTGGGTGGAGGAGGTTGGGAGGTAGCCTGCACTAGAGCAGCGTGGCAAGTATGCATTACATACATCTGCTGGTCAGTAGATAGCGTATCCATGCGCTCGGCTACAGACCTGAAAAAGCTGTGATTTGGAGAAGTTCTTGCTTCTGAATGCATGGTTTGCTGAAGTGTCTTCACCTCCAAAATGTTGGTGTTTATCTGATTCATGCCTGCGGCAATTTGTTCAGATAATACTTTTAGACAATTCTGGAAAGATGCATTGAGATGCAAGAACTCGGGCACATAGTTCCTTTCCTGACCCCTCTGCCGCTGCTGCCCAGAAGCCGCAGGTGTACTAGAGGTGGCAGTGGCAGAAGGGTGGGGTAAAGGGAATGCTATCTCCTCACCAGCAGATTCATGTAATGCAGGCGGCCAGGATGCTCCAGTGCTGGTGGAGGGGACAGAGGGCTCACGTGTCAGGGAAGGCTGGGAAGGTGCGGATGGGCCGGGGCGGTCGAAATGTCCCTCGGTGCCGGTCTCCTGAGGGATCGCCCCAGAAGGGTCCAACTCTGCGGGTGCTCGAGTGCTGGTCACCGTGCTGTGAAATAAAGAGAAAAAAATAAAATTAATATAGAGATATGGAATGGCCTTGGCTGAAAAAAAAAATGTTGCTAGACATGTTAACATTTCCTTTTGAATATTTACCGTCTGGTGACCATTGTTGCCCGCAGGAATGCCAGGGCTCTTGCATATTTGTATTTGCTCCGGCGTCCTGCAGATCCACTCGGGGCCCGCATCTCCTTGTTGAACTCCTTCTTGAAGCGATCCCTCACAGACCGCCACCGCTTCACAATTCTCTCCCCTGAAACGAGAAAGCATAAATTGGTTAGTATACAACATCAGTGTTTCCCAAACTACAGTCCTCATGGCCCCCACGGGTCATGTTTTCAGGATTTCCATAGTGTTGCACAAAAGGAAACCCTGAAAACATGACCCGTGGGGGCCACGAATACTGAAGTTTGGGAAACACTGCTTTACATCCAGCAACCTGAACTGTATATACATACGGTGTTCAGTCTGGGCCCGAACATCGAGGTCCTCCCCGTGGTCCACCAGTAGCGAACAGACTTCCTACCAGAGCCGACGTGTCACAATAAGATCAGCATGGCGGCGGTCCCCCATGTTCCACAGCGGCTCCCTTTCTCGGACCAGATCGATGAGGTCGACATCCAATCCCTCCTCCTCAACGTCCGAGTCGGGAGCACGCTGTGAAGCCTGTTAAAGAAAAAGAGAAAAAAAAATACATTAGCCAACACACTACCAAGTAAAAAAAATAAAATACATATACATATATATATATATATATATATATATATACTTACACGATGGTGACCGCCGCGTCTCTCACGCCGACGACTCTGGGAGGCACTGCGAGGACCTCTTGGACGAGCACCAGATTCGGGAGACTAAAAGAAAAAAAAATTGGGATGTAGACATATGTGTTGTGTGCTGTGTGATGTCTGTACTAAATGGTTTTCTATGTGCTGTGTGTAGTGTGATGCTGTGTTTCTGCAATTGATGCAGGATACTTACGAATTGTGAGCCACTCCAGATATCTGTCTGCCCCGTCCTTCTTCTTCTGGGAGCTCCTCTTCAGCTTGTGATTCCTGTAATTAAAAAATCTTCATTATTTCTGCAGAGATCCATCCCATGCCCCTCCCCCCACCCCGCTGTACTCTCAAACTGTGTATTAACAGTGATTATCAGCATTACTGTGAAAGAATTTGGTGGATTTTACAGCAGAGGTTAATCGTTTGAAGGTGATAGTTCTGGAGAAGGAGAGAGCGAGACAGCAGCGCATTATGCGTCAGCGCCAACGACGACGCCGTATGTGGATCCACAACATCACAGCCCAGAGACTAACTCGTCGGGTGTATTCTACACTCTGCATGGAGCTTAGGCAAACCCCGGAGAAATTTTTTGCATACCTTCGGATGAAGAAAGAAAATTTTGATTTCTTGGTGGAGTGTATTGGAGAACAAATCCGAAAATCCGACACCTATTGCCGCTTCTCAATTTCTCCGGCGGAGCGTCTTATGGTCACTATAAGGTAAGCTATATGTATTGGATCTGCTCGCTTGAGAGCACACTTGTAACTGGAATTTTGTTGCTGGTAGTTTTTAACCTTTTTTATAGTATCTCCAATTGTTAGAGCTGAGTTCTGGTATGTAATGCTGTGATTGTGAACTAATTTAGCTTTTTTGTTTTTTTTACAGATTCCTTGCAAGTGGAGAATCACTCTCCTCGCTACATTTCCAGTATCGACTAGGAATTTCAACAATATCTGTAATTATCAAGCACACCTGCCGTGCACTGTGGGACTCTTTGGTCGGAGAATTTGTTCCAGAGCCAACAACAGAGAGGTGGATTCAAATTGCAGACAAGTTTCTCCAGATATGCCAGTTTCCCAATTGCCTGGGAGCTGTTGACGGGAAACATATCCGCATTGTAAAGCCAGCAGGATCGGGATTGGAATTCTTCAATTATAAAAAATATTGTTCAGTCATCCTCATGGCCATTGCTGACACGGAATATAAATTTATTGCTGTGGACATTGGGGCTTATGGACGGTCCAATGACTCACAAGTTTTCAAACTGTCTGCTATGGGTCGGCGACTGTACGGAAACACTTTCCAGTTCCCACCCCCTAGGCCACTGCCTCAAACCTCTGGCCCACCTATGCCTTTTGTATGTGTAGGTGATGAAGCCTTCCAGCTGTCAGAACACCTTTTGAAACCTTACAGTAGCAGAGGATTGACAAAAACCAAACGGATTTTCAATTACCGCCTCACAAGAGCCAGACGGATGGTGGAATGCGCTTTTGGTATTCTGACAGCCAAATGGCGTGTCCTATTGACTACAATAAACCTAAAGACTGAGAATGTGGACGAGGTTATAAAAGCATGCGTGGTCCTACACAATTTTGTGATCAGCAATGAACCAATTTCTATTGAGGAACAGTATGAAGAAACAACCTTGCAGGACTACCAGAACATTACCAATCAAAGTTCACTGGCTGTTTCACAAATGAGGGACAATTTTGCCCAATACTTTGTCACCTCAAGGAAGACTAGACTGGCAGGATGACAGAGTTTGAGAAATTGTTTTGTTACCTTAAAACTCATGTACCTTGTGTCCCCACAGTAAACCTTTTAAAACCAAACTTGTCTACCTTCTTGTGGGTTTTCTACTGTATTTTACCTTTTGGCCACAGTTGTGTCCCTGGTTGTTTTTTTTTACCCAAAGTATTTCACAGTTTTTCCAAAATTGGGTACCTTGTTAGGGATTACCTAACAAGGTACCCAATTTTGGGAAAAAGGTGAAATACTTTGGATACTACACAACCCGGGACACAACTTTGGCAAAAAGGTTAAACGTAGGTACCTTTTACCCAAAGTGATGTAGGTGTTTTTTACATTTTACCCAAAGTGATGTAGGTGTTTTTTACCTTTTAACCAAAGTGATGTTGGTGTGTTTGTGTACCCAATAATTTGTACCTTTTTAACAACCTTATTTTTTACATCTCAGAAATAAATGACAGACAACAATTGTAATCCAACAATAAAAGTTTTATTGTGAATTTTTTTAAATTAACTTGCAACATTTTAAATTGTTTATTAATAAACTTTTTTCAAACAAATTATCCGAATTTTATTTTACAACTATAAATTAGTGTATTGTGGGGTGGAAATAATGCTGGAGGGGCTGCGGGACACTTCGACATTGGGAGTGTGGAGAGCGGACTGGGATGGTGGTGGGGAAGGAACAGTAAGAGGTGAAGGGGTGGAAAAAGTAAGAGAATGGGTGGACAAGTTGGAGGCAGAACAGGTGATAGGTGGTGGAGATAAGGGTGGGGCAGGGACTGGAAGAGCAGGTGATGTGGTTGGGAATTGGAACGGGGAAGGAGGTTGGTACGAGGCAGGAGTGTGGTACGGGGCAGGTTGCTGGTACTGGAGTGGTGACTGAAATTGGGGAGGTGACTGGAATTGGGCAGGTGGCTGGAACTGGGCAGGTGGCTGGAACTGGGGAGGTTGCTGGAACTGGGTAGGTGGCTGGTATTGAAAAGGAGGGGGAGGAGGGACAGTGGCTGGAGGGGGGGCAGGTGGAGGAATGACTGGGGTGGGTGGAGGAGGTTGGGAGGTAGCCTGCACTAGAGCATCGTGGCAAGTATGCATTACATACATCTGCTGGTCGGTAGATAGCGTATCCATGCGCTCGGCTACAGACCTGAAAAAGCTGTGATTTGGAGAAGTTCTTGCTTCTGAATGCATGGTTTGCTGAAGTGTCTTCACCTCCAAAATGTTGGTGTTTATCTGATTCATGCCTGCGGCAATTTGTTCAGATAATACTTTTAGACAATTCTGGAAAGATGCATTGAGATGCAAGAACTCGGGCACATAGTTCCTTTCCTGACCCCTCTGCCGCTGCTGCCCAGAAGCCGAAGGTGTACTAGAGGTGGCAGTGGCAGAAGGGTGGGGTAAAGGGAATGCTATCTCCTCACCAGCAGATTCATGTAATGCAGGCGGCCAGGATGCTCCAGTGCTGGTGGAGGGGACAGAGGGCTCACGTGTCAGGGAAGGCTGGGAAGGTGCGGATGGGCCGGGGCGGTCGAAATGTCCCTTGGTGCCGGTCTCCTGAGGGATCGCCCCAGAAGGGTCCAACTCTGCGGGTGCCCGAGTGCTTGTCACCATGCTGTGAAATAAAAAGAAAAAAATAAAATTAATATAGAGATATGGAATGGCCTTGGCTGAAAAAAAAAATGTTGCTAGACATGTTAACATTTCCTTTTGAATATTTACCGTCTGGTGACCATTGTTGCCCGCAGGAATGCCAGGACTCTTGCATATTTGTATTTGCTCCGGCGTCCTGCAGATCCACCCGGGGCCCGCCTCTCCTTGTTGAACTCCTTCTTGAAGCGATCCCTGATAGACCGCCACCGCTTCACAATTCTCTCCCCTGAAACGAGAAAGCACAAATTGGTTAGTATACAACATCAGTGTTTCCCAAACTACAGTCCTCATGGCCCCCACGGGTCATGTTTTCAGGATTTCCATAGTGTTGCACAAAAGGAAATCCTGAAAACATGACCCGTGGGGGCCACGAGTACTGAAGTTTGGGAAACACTGCTTTACATCCAGCAACCTGAACTGTATATACTTACGGTGTTCAGTCTGGGCCCGAACATCGAGGTCCTCCCCGTGGTCCACCAGTAGCGAACAGACTTCCTACCAGAGCCGACGTGTCACAATAAGATCAGCATGGCGGCGGTCCCCCATGTTCCACAGCGGCTCCCTTTCTCGGACCAGATCGATGAGGTCGACATCCAATCCCTCCTCCTCACCGTCCGAGTCGGGAGCACGCTGTGAAGCCTGTTAAAGAAAAAGGGAAAAAAAAATACATTAGCCAACACACTACCAAGTAAAAAAAAAAAATACATATACGTATATATATATATATATATATATATATACTTATACGATGGTGACCGCCGCGTCTCTCACGCCGACGACTCTGGGAGGCACTGCGAGGACCTCTTGGACGAGCACCAGATTCGGGAGACTAAAAGAAAAAAAAATTGGGATGTAGACATATGTGTTGTGTGCTGTGTGATGTCTATGCTAAATGGTTTTCTATGTGCTGTGTATAGTGTGATGTTGTGTTTCTGCGATTGATGCAGGATACTTACGAATTGTGAGCCCACTCCAGATATCTGTCTGCCCCGTCCTTCTTCTTCTGGGAGCTCCTCTTCAGCTTGTGATTCCTGTAATTTAAAAAAAAAAATTAATAGATATATCCCAAAGATGGATTGTGAAAACTAAATATATACTGTATAATAATTTTCTACCGCTAAATGCTTACGATGAGAGGGAAGGCTCCCAGAAGAAGACGTGTCGTCCTGGCACTGCAGGTCCCCGGACTCCAGGATTGCTGGTTGCTCTGGTGTCACTGCTTCTTGGGTTTGGCGTCATCTGCTGTGGAATAAAGACACAGAAAGGGCCAGTGAATATATGGATATTCCATGGCCCTGACTGAAAAAAAAAAAATTGGTTAAATTTTTTGGGAATGGCGGATGTGATATTTACCGTCTGCTGTCGGATGACCTCTCCTCCCCTTGGTGCTGCTGCTGCTCCATTGCTGCTGCACGATCAGTTTGGCGTCATCTGGTGTGGAATAAAGACACAAAAAGTGCCAGTGAATATATGGATATTCCATGGCCCTGGCTGAAAAAGAAAAAATTAGTTACATTTTTTGGGAATGGCGGATGTGATATTTACCATCTGCTGTCGGATAACCTCTCCTCCCCTTGGTGCTGCTGCTGCTCCATTGCTGCTGCAGCATCAGTTTGGCGTCGTCTGCTGTGGAATAAAGACACAAAAAGGGCCAGTGAATATATGGATATTCCATGGCTCTGGCTGAAAAAGAAAAAATTGGTTTAATTTTTTGGTAATGGGTGATGTGTAGTGTTGAGCGATACGATAATGCAAATATCGGCTATCGGCCGATATTAGCTCTATCGGCCTTTCGATAATTTGTTTCGATATTTTCTTCATATCGAATACCGGAATCGGATTTGTCACTGTCACTGTCTGTGTCCGTCGGTCGGGTCTGTCACTGTCAGTGTCCGTCGGTCGGGTCTGTCAGGAGTCAGCGGCACTTACCTGGCAGAAGATCTCCGGCGGTCACATCCCGGACTGCTTCATGGCCGCCATCCTCTTCTCCCCGGCGGTCACATGCAGTTTCTCGCGATAACTGCAGTGACTGCTGGGTAATCCCGGCCGTAAAGCAGTCAGTCCGATGACGTCACCGCCGGGGAAGCAGGTAATCAGCTGTGCTGCGTCGCGATGACAGGCTCTGCCTGTCATTGCGATGTAGCAGAGCTGGATCGCTGTGGGACTGTCGTTACTATGGACTGCGTCGGACAGGTGGTATACTGTTGGTTTGTTTTTTTTCTTTTTTTACAGGAGATCGATGGCGTCGCAGGAATGAGAGTGCAATAAAAGAAATGAAAAGTGTGTTGTCTCTTTTATTTCATTAAAATACTTTTTTCTTGCTTTGTCTTTTTTTATGCATTTAAAAACTTTGGGATTAATAATGGATCGGTGTCTTATTGACACCTCTCCATTATTAACCGGGCTTATTGTCACCGTGCAATCAACGGTGACATTAACCCCTTATTACCCCGCTTGCCACCGCTACAGGGCAAGTGGGAAGAGCCGGGTAAAGTGCCACAATTGGCACATCTTTTGATGCGCCAAATGTGGGGCTGCTGTAGCCTGGTATTATCAGGCTGTTGAGGGCCAAAATCCATGGGCCTTGACAGTCTTTTAATACCAGGCCGCAGCAGTCTGCATTTTACTTGGCTGGTTAACAAAAATAGGGGGACCCCTACGCCGTTTTTTTTTTCGAGGGGATCCCCTATTTTTGTTAACCAGCCAAGCTAAGCAGACTGCTGTGGCCTGGTATTATCAGGCTGGCAAGGTCCATGGATCTTGGCTCCTTAACAGCCTGAAAATCCAGGCCTCAGCGGTCTGCTTCATCTGGCTGGTTAACAAAAATAGGGGGGACCCCACGCCAATTTTTTTCGAGGGGATCCCCTATTTTTGTTAATCAGCCAAGATATGCAGACTGCTGTGGCCTGGTATTATCAGGCTGGCAAGGTCCATGGATCTTGGCTCCTTAACAGCCTGAAAATCCAGGCCTCAGCGGTCTGCTTCATCTGGCTGGTTAACAAAAATAGGGGGGACCCCACGCCAATTTTTTTTCGAGGGGATCCCCTATTTTTGTTAATCAGCCAAGATATGCAGACTGCTGTGGCCTGATATTATCAGGCTGGCAAGGTCCATGGATCTTGGCTCCTTAACAGCCTGAAAATCCAGGCCTCAGCGGTCTGCTTCATCTGGCTGGTTAACAAAAATAGGGGGGACCCCACGCCAATTTTTTTCGAGGGGATCCCCTATTTTTGTTAACCAGTTCCCTCTGACGTCACTGATTGTGTCCCTGGCTGACCTGAAGTGAAAGTGGAAAGCAATCAATTAAGCTTTCCACTTCCTCTCCTGTCAGCCAGGAGAGGAACTCATTCATTTGGGGGTTTACTGTGAGGCTGCAGCATTAGCTGCGGTCCCTGCAGTAAACATTAACTCTTTCTGAAGGATTACACCGTGGGACCTGACTGTACATCGGATTGGTAAGAATAATTTTGCTTTATTATTTTATTTTTATTACAGGAAATGGTTTTAGCAGGAAAATAAAATATGGTCAAAAACTGTGTGATTATTTCATTAAACTTCTTTTTTATTAAAGTGTGTGTGTTTGATTTTTCTTTCATACAATAGGATTAATAATTGATAGTTGTCTAATTGACAGCTCTCAATTATTAACCTGGCTTAAAGTGACCTTTCAATTGCAAGGTCATTTTAACCCCTTATTAACCCATTCGCCACCGCTACAGGGCAATGGGAATAGACGGGCAAAGTGCCAGAAAGGGCAAATCTAATTAGAGATTTGCCCTTTCTGGGGTGTCTGGGGGCAGATGTTAGTAGCCGGGGGGGGCCAAAAATAATGGTCCCTCTCTGGGCTATTATTATCTGCCCCCACTCACTGGCTTTGTCTGTCTGGTTGCGAAAATAGGGCGGGAGCCCACGCATTTTTTTTCAGCAATTTTACACCTCATATATATATATACATGTCATTAAATTTGTGACACATATATATATATATATATATATATATATATTTATATTTATAGTTCATACACTTCTACATAGTATAATAGCCGCTAATTCAATTGCCGGCTTTTGTGAAAATGCAGAACCCGACATGAAATGACACTTGGTTTACATAGAGTTAACCATGTCTTTTCATGTAGTTTGATATCTGATTTGCACAAACAATTACATGAGTGTAAGTGTGCAAAATTTCACACCTGTAGGGGTTAATTAAAGGTGTAAATTCGTAGCAAAAAAGTCCGTTTTTTTTACAACGAATTTACACCTTTAATTAACCCTTACAGGTGTGAAATTTTGCACACATAGACTGATGTAATTGTTTGTGCAAATCAGATTGCAAACGACATGAAAAGACATGGTTAACCCTATGTACACCAAGTGTCATTTCATGTCGGGTGCTTCTGTCTTTTCACAGAAGCCGGCTTTACCCGGCAATTGAATCAGAGGATATTTTACTATGTAAAAGTGTATAAACTATACATATATGTATATATATATGTCACAATGACATGTATATATATATATATGTATTCTATGTGTGTATATTTAGTGTTTACAAGGAAATAAAGGTTTTTTTTAATTTCGATATTTTGTTCCCATAGACTTACATGGGACTTCCGCTATCGAAATCGGATATCGACGATATTTAGTGATATCGGCGATACAATTTTGATACGATATTTTTAGATATCGAGCAATATCGCTCAACACTAGTGATGTGATTTTTACCGTCTGCTGTTGGATGACCTCTCCTCCCCTTGGTGCTCCATTTCTTCTGTTGCTGGTGCTGGTGTTGGTTGTGGTGCTCTTGTCCTAGCTCCTCTGCTCCTGGCTGGCTGCATGCTTATGACTGAGGGTCCCACTGACCTGCTTTATATATGTTTGCTGTGGGCTGGGCTACAGAAACAAAAAACCGGATCCGGTGCATTCCGGCGCTCATAGACTTTCATTGTGACAAAAAAAACGGAAGCGCGGAGACAAAAAACTTTACAGTTGCCGGAATGAGACCAGACACTGGATCCGGCCATGCGGCGCGATCCGGCGCTAATACAAGTCAATGGGAAAAAAAAGGGTTCCGGCATTACATTTCGCTGGATCCGGTTTTAAAAAAAAAAGGCCGGATTGTGCCGTCAGGCGTAAAACGGATGTGTGAAAGAGGCCTTAGTGGCAAAGTATATGATCTAGAGGACAGATCTAGATGAGCGGTGTTCGAAGCGAACTGTTTGCCAATCTCAAATCTCAAATTCGAGCTGTTTTGGGCGGTGTTCGACGAACCCAAACGATTTGGAAAAAATCCGGCTGTTCGAGGTTATGTTTGATAACTGTTCGTGCACCAATATCGTAACTGGATTTTTTCACAGTAATGCTGATAATCACTGTTAATACACAGTTTGAGAGTACAGCGGGGTGGGCGGAGGGGCATGGGATGGATCTCTGCAGAAATAATGAAGATCTCCATGTTTTTTCTCTTTCCCGCATTTCCAGTGGGCGGTGCAGTCTGTCAGCCTATCAGCAGCGCATACACGGAGCGAAGTGCTTTTTTTTCACACAAGCAAGGGCATGTGTCATTGGCTGTGTATGTCACATGTCCTTGCCCTATAAGACCCAGCCATTTTACCCGTCGCCACCATTTTCTCACTGCTGCAGCTCAGTGTTAGACGGCACTGCTGCTGCTGTGAGTGCTATATTGTAACTGTGAGGCCGGAGTCACACACAACGACAAAAAATCGGACCGTTTTAGTCGGTCGATTATCGGACCAAAATGTAATCAACAGACATCCGCGTGGCATCCGATTTTCCTTCAAAGATGCGATTTAGTCGCATGTGGCCGTACCTTGTAACATCCGATTTCCATCCGACCACCGTTTTTTTGTTGCAGCTCACCAAAAAGGACCAATAACGGTTTTGAGGCCTGATACTCATTTAAATCATCAGGCAGAGCTATATTTAAGTGCTCTGCTACAGGTGTGACCCTCCCACCTTTGCACTGGTGTCATTTTGTTCCTTGTGCTTAGTGCTTTCTAGCTGCTTCATCCCAAACATGAGCGACACACTCAGATTTACTCCCACTGAGCGTGTGCTGTTACATTGGGTTATTTCCCGATGTTTTGGGGAGCCATATCCTGTCATAGCAGATCCCAGAAGGCGCAGAAGAATGTGGGTACATCCACTTTTGACAAGAAGGACAACTAAAGCGCCTTTTTACCGTCTATATTTGTCACTGCGTAGCCATGGTGATAAGTTTTTCCAATATTGTCGAATGAGCATAGCTACCTTTGATAGGTTGCTTGACATTGTGAGCCCTGGGATCACATTTCAGGACACCAGGATGAGAAAAGCAATTTTTGCAGAGGAACGCCTTCTCCTAACAATAAGGTATGTGTGTCAACGATATGTTGATGATGTTTGCCTCGACATAGTCACTTTGCAAGTGTTGGAGCACACTTATTGTACAGTTATAATGTGAGTAATGTATTTCTCAAGCTTACCTATCTAAATTATTCGCTTTGGTCTATTCCACAGAAGGCATGGCTTGTAATATCATTTACTGCATGCGTGCTTTAACAAACTGAGGCATTGTAAGTGTTGTGAATGGTGTGTTTCTTCTTTTTGTTGCTGATGTCTCCATGTTCTATGTTCTTTGTGTGTTACAGGTTCCTTTCTGCTGGCATGTCCTACGCTGCTCTGCACTTATTAGTTCTTAATAGGGAGAGCAACAATTTCAGGCATTGTGCGGTCAACTTGTGTGGAAATTTGGAGCAGACTACATCAAGACGTCATGCCTGAGCCAAAAATGAGTGACTGGTTGAGGATAGCACAGGGTTTTGAAGAAACTTGCCAGTTTCCACACTGTATAGGAGCCCTGGACGGGAAGCACATACGTGTTCGTAAACCTCCTAACTCAGGCTCCCAATTCTTCAATTATAAGCAATATTTTTCCGTAGTTTTGTTGGCCTTGGTTGACACAAACTACAGGTTTATAATTGTAGACATTGGGGCCTATGGAAGGACTGGAGACTCAAGAGTCTTCAATACTTCCATAATGGGTAGGCGGATACGTAATAACCAACTGGACCTCCCACCAGCAAGTCAACTTACAGACTCTATTCCAGAACGTGTGCCTTATGTTATAGTAGCGGATGAGGCATTTCAATTAACACGTAATGAGGCCATATCCCCGTCGCTATCTCACCCATCGGAATGGAATATTTAATTGTCGCCTGTCACGTGCTCGATGCCTGGTGGAGTGTACATTTGGAATTCTTTGTGCTAAATGGCGGGTACTTCAATCTGCAATTCAACTCAATGAAGACAATGTTAATGTGGTCCTCAAAGCATGTGTGGTCCTACATAATTTTTGTTGAATCCATGAATGCTCCTCACATGATGTGGGTGACATTGCCTCTGCTAATGTGTGTATGCCTATGTCACCACTCATCCATTCCCATCGTCCACCTTCAGCCCTAAAAGTACGTGATGTGTTCACTCAATATTTTGTGTCCCCTGAGGGTGCTACTGCCTGGCAAGAGGAGGCATTATTACAGATGTAGTGTGCCTATGTTGCTCTGTCATAAAGACACTTTGCTTCACCTAATTGTAGATGTTGTGTTGTTTTTTGTCTCATGTTGTGTCTAAGTTACGCAGCCCATCAGGTATTGAAATAATCACATACAATCAATGCGACTTCAACATTATTTTTATGTATTATGTCTTGTTTAGTCGCTGTAAACATAATGCTAAAGGACTAATGTGTCCTAAGCTTTTTTGAACATCTTTGATGCTAAATTGGCACCAGTAAAATAAAGTACAATGTTGATAACTTTTAAAAAAAAAAAAAACATACATTACACCTATAACTGGTGGTAGGTGTGGGGTGGTGAAGGTGGAGGGCCAGCTTGTGAGGGCTGGCTATACTGCTCTCCAGCCACTGTGTCACCATGAGTGGTGGCTGAATGTGCAGTTTGCTGGCTACTTCTTGGTTGCTCTTGATGGGGGTTTGGGTAAGGGAAGGTTGGGAACTATTGTGGGTAGTCATAATATGACTGCCCACTTAGACTGTAGCCCCCAAAATGCCCATGTCGACCATACCCATAAACCGTAAGGTTTGACTCCGTGCTAAAGATGAAAATTTTTTTTTACAATTTTATAAAAAATATAGGAATACACTTTCTACCGACATTAACTTACGGTCGCACATCCATAGCTGGGGCCAGAAAACTCAGTCTATCATAATACACATATTTTCTTTTACTGGTTGCTGCTGCCCCATTGCACCCCCTCAGCTGTCTCTCTCGCCTGTAGCAGTCTCTACAGCTGCGCCAATGCCTTGTGACATCTGCCACTGAAAAAAAAGCCACAAAAAAATATATAATCATCTGCCCTTGTAATTTTGTAAAAACAGAACTACCGTATACCACCAATATTATATTTGTTTGCCGTGTTATGTGTACACAACACCACTACAAATTGTATGTAGCTAAGCTAACAACTTCATATTAGGAGGGTTCATACATACAAACAAAGTTCTATGAGCTATGTGTCACAATAATTACCATTAATTTGTGACAGAGCGATGGCATTAACAAAAGGGACACACATTAAGTACATCAACTACACATTTATTTTGTATGCAAACATTTTAACGCTTAAGTAGGCAACCATTACAGTTGGATGTAAATATTATAATGTGGTTTGTGTACTGACATAACACTGGGGGTTTGAACAGTGATAACTGTTGTATTGGCCAAATTTTGTTTTCACATATAAGGGTAGAGGGAGATTCTAAGACATTGTTGTTGGTACATACTGAGTAGTGATACAGTATTGTATGCGTTTTCATTATGTTACTTACTGATGCGTTCTTGGTCCTCCCTAGACCTGTCACCAAAATCCGGGAACATCTGTAAACATATTCTCCGCCAAGCCGCGTCCGGTTGGAATAATTGGGATCCCGCTGGTCCCAAAGTTCTGGTCTCTCCTGGACCAGAACTATCAACATTTCAACATTGATATGACTGGCCATGGTTCTGGACTCCGTGGAGGCGGTTTCCTGTTTGGGTTTGAATTTTCGTAGCCTAATTAGCATGTCAGCCCTTCCTGACAATTATCCTGATGCAATTTCCTGTCACCTGGAATAGTGGTGCGATTAAATCGCCAGTCACACGTGCGCTCCGTTTGTAATCCGATTTTTCATCGCTCCCATAGACTTGCATTGGCGATAGTCGACCCACAATCGGTGACAATCGCAGCATGCTGCGATTGCACTCGGACGTTTAAAACGGACCACAAAATATCTGACACTGGGAGCTGCTCCATAGATTAACATTGGTCCGACTGCAATGCCATATTTCATCGCATTGCAGTCGTCCGATTTTGTCGCCAGTGTGACGCCGGCCTGAAACTGCGAATTGCAAGCAAATTTTCTGGTAATTAGACAGGAAGGTTTAGGGAGTAGGGACTAGTTTGTAATTGCAGCCCTTTTGAGGGCTAGGTTACAGCAGTTCTTAGCACTTTTAGCAGGCAGGTCTGTGCTCTTAAATAGACAGATAGGTCAACTTGGGAGTAGTGACTATTTGTAATTGCAGCCCTTTTGAGGGCTAGGTTACATCAGTTCCTATCACTTTTTGCCAGCTCCACCAGAGTTCAAATAGCTATGAATTTATTGCTGCATCTTGCCTGGACAATAATTTTGGGCATAGTAGCAGCGTGTGGTACTCATTCTATTAGGCCGTCTATACAAAGCTCCACCAGCGTTCAAATAACTACGAATTTTTAGCTGCATCTTGCCTGGACACCAATTTTGGGCATAGTAGCAGTGTGTGGTACTCATTCTATTAGGCCATCTATACAAAGCTCCACCAGCGTTCAAATAACTATGAATTTTTAGCTGCATCTTGCCTGGACAATAATTTTGGGCATAGTAGCAGTGTGTGGTACTCATTCTATTAGGCCATCTATACAAAGCTCCACCAGCATTCAAATAACTATGAATTTTTAGCTGCATCTTGCCTGGACAATAATTTTGGGCATAGTAGCAGTGTGTGGTACTCATTCTATTAGGCCATCTATACTAAGCTCCACCAGCATTGAAATTATTAATAATTTTTAGCTGCATCTTGCCTGGACAATAATTGTGGGCATAGTAGCAGTGTGTGGTACTCATTCTATTAGGTCATCTATACTAAGCTCCACCACCTAGGTATCTAATAAAATTGTTTTACTGCTTCTAACCCAGCCAATCCTTTTGGGCTAGTACCACAATTTGGCCACTCAGCTCTGCTCGGTTTCCATCCATCGTTTTTTGTGCAAACAACTCCAGAGTTGTCAATTATTTAACCACCAAAATGAGTGGCAAAAGGCCTGCTGCTGGTGGAAAGGGGAACAGGCGTGTTGGGAAGGGAAAAAAAAGGTTGTGTCCATGGGGTAGGTGTTAAAGCAACAGTAACATCTGCAGAAGAAAGACCATCTTCCAGCCAAACTAAGATGTCTACTTCTATTAGTGGACAATGTGATTTGATCCCTTTTTTGCGGCCACGCCCATCGCTACAAATTCCAGATGAGGCACAAAAACAGCAGGTGCTTCAACAGATATCAAGTGCTCCTTTAAGTGGGCTTTCCTCCAACGTGACCTCAACTTCAACATCACAAATACAAAAGTCCTCAGAGGTGTCACCTGCTTCCTCACAGCTCCCAAGTCTCCAGCTGCCCGTCTGAGTATGGGGTAGAACAGATGGTTGAGTCTGCAGAGCAGTTTACTCATACTATAGCCTGGGAATCAGAGGTCGTCTCCAGAGCTTCTGTGAATCCAGACGAGGAAATGATCTGCACTGATGCCCAGAATCTTTCTGAGTCGGATCCAGGACCAGATGAAGAAGTTTCTGAGCATAATGTAGACCCTCGTTCCCATACTGTAACTCCTGTTGGTGGAGACAATGAGGAAGACGATGATGAGACTCAAATACCTGATTTGAGCGACAACTTGAGTTCTTTGTCAGGGCAGGAAGAGGTTGGCTCGGAGGACGATGGGTGTGAGAATACACAGGGTGATGACGAGGTTGCAGATCCCACTTACTGTCAACCTGTCACGCTGTATCACAGATATATATATATAAATAATGTCAGTAATCTATCAGGTGGGACAACATTCTATATAACATATAAATAGGTAACATTAACATGTACATATAGCATAGTATTACCTGACATAATATCCTGTGGGTCAATACTGAATCCTTTTCACGCTGTCTCTGGCTAGAGGTGGACCGGGGTCTATGCTGACCCTAAACTGGGGTCCTGACTAGTCCCTCTACCTGGAGATACTGTTAATGGTACAGAGGTCCAGGCCGCCAGCGTAAACCCTGTCTCCTATAAATCCCTGATCACTGTAATCTAGTCCTTAGAAGGACCCTGATTACCACCATAGGGAATGGACAGGTAAAGGTTAACAAACAGTAACGACAAACGAGACAGACAGGGAATAAAGTAAATACTGTCTTGCATACAACATTTAAACACAGAGGGAACACCAAAGGTCTAGGAGATAAACTATAAGCAAGGAGAGGAGAAACAACAAAGGAGCTCTTAGCTTAAGTCTTCTCAGAACCGATCCTATCTGCAGTCTGTATGAATGCTTTCACCGGCCTCTAACAAGCAGACTGGCAGGTATATAAAGGAAGCTAATTAGAGCATAATCAAAAGCAGCCGGGCGAGGCTGGACCTAGTCTTAGCCAAGAGCTAGGTAAAATTAACTCCTTCACTACCAAACACAAAGAAACAGCAACTCAGCTGCGAGAAGTCAGAATGTGCAATCGCGACGATCTTCGTGGCGATACACCCATGACAGTACCCCCCTTCTACGAGGGGCCTCCGGACCCTCAGGGCCAGGTCTGCCCGGGTAAGTTGTGTGGAAGGTCCGAACCAATCGATCTGCGTTAACCTCCGACGCAGGGACCCACGTCCTCTCCTCAGAACCATACCCCTTCCAATGAACCAGGTACTGAAGGGACCGACGATTCAGACGTGAGTCAATGATCTTCAACACCTGAAACTCCAAGCTACCATTGACCACCACCGGAGGAGGAGGCAGAGGCGACGGAATAACTGGCGCCACGTACCTTTTAAGCAACGATTTGTGGAACACATTGTGGATTTTAAACATAGGAGGGAGGTCCAGACTAAATGCCACAGGATTAACTATAGAACTGATCCTGTATGGACCGATGAACCTGGGACCCAGTTTCCAGGAGGGAACCTTGAGTTTTATATTCTTGGTAGACAACCACACCAGATCGTTCACACTTAGGTCCGGACCAGACACTCTCCTCCTATCAGCCCTCCGCTTGTAACGGTTCCCCATAGCACTCAGACCATTCAGCACTCCTCTCCAAACTGAAGCAAGTGACGACGAGAATCGTTCCTCCTCAGGAACCCCAGACGGACGGGTATGTGGGGTCTTAGAGCGAGCACAAACTCCACAGGACGCGACAAAAGTTATTACCTCTTTATTTAAGTTAGGCCACCAAAACCGGCGAGAAAGGAGATCCACAGTTGCTTTACTCCCTGGATGTCCTGCTAAAGCAGAATTATGATGTGCCTTGATAACTTTTTGTCTTAACTGATTAGGAACAAACAGTTTCCCTGGAGGTCCTACAGGGGCATCCCCTGAGCCTCCAATACCTCCTCCTCAAGCTCAGAGCATACAGCCGACACTACCACTCCCTCCTGAAGGATAGGAACCGGGTCATCCGTCTTTCCGGCCCCTGGGAAACTACGAGATAAGGCATCAGGCGGCAATTTTATTGAGCAGTCATACGCGCGATGAGGAGGTAACTCTTGACACCCCTCCTCTGAGAACACATCCTCCAAGTCCTCCAGAAAAGGAGGCAAGGTCCTAGGCACGACCGCACCGATGACCGTGTTCATGCAGTTATTCTTGCAAAATTCACCCCACTGGCTTATCTCTCTGGATTGCCAATCAATCACTGGGTTATGTTTAGCCAACCAAGGAAGTCCCAACACAATAGGAGTAGGAAGACCCTCCAACACATAACAAGACAACTGTTCTTTATGTATTGCCCCTACTCGAAGGTCTATGGTATGAACAGCTTGTACAAAACTACCTTGACCGAGAGGTCTGGCGTCAATAGAAAGTATAGGGATCGGTTTGGCCAATACACTCAGTTGCATACCTTGCACCTGGGCAAACCGAGCGTCCACCATATTAGCCCCAGACCCACTATCAAGAAGAACAGAAATCCTCTCAACTCTCGCACCAACCACCACCTCCGCAGGCACAAGAAATTGAGACGGACCTGGGGACGAAATACCTACTCCCAGGTTGTCGTCCACCACACAACCTGGGATTAACAGTTTTTCGGTGACTTTTTTGCTCAATGAGGCACGGGAGGGACACCCCCAACAAAATGTCCCTCTCTCCCGCAGAAGAAACACCTTCTTGTCTTGCGGCGCACCGCTGATTCCCTCCTACAAAATGATGTCCCTCCCAACTGCATAGGTTCCTCAGAACAGACCAGGGGAACCTCAATATAAGGGACTTTAGTAGTAGGTGGAGTCATAACAGGGGGCGGAGTTACCTCACACCTCCCCCGAAGCCGTCTATCAATACGAATAGCAAGGGCCATAGCAGCCTCCAGTGACGGAGGAGAATCATACTGAGCCAAAACATCTTTTAATTTGTCAGATAACCCTTGACAAAACTGGCTCCTAAGAGCTGGGTCATTCCACTGAGTATCTGTGGCCCATCTACGGAACTCAGAAGAAAATTCCTCCGCCGGACGATCTCCCTGCTGTATCCTACGTAACTTCGTTTCAGCAAGGGAGACCCGATCCGGGTCATCATACACCAGACCCAGGGCAGCAAAAAATCGATCTACTGACTGGAGGGCCGGGGAGCCCGGAGGAAGAGAGAACGCCCAGGATTGAGGGTCCCCTTGTAAGAGCGAGATGACAATTCCCACCCTCTGCTCTTCACTCCCCAATGACCGAGGCCGTAGCCGAAAGTATAATTTACATGCCTCCCGGAAGGTAAAAAATTTGTCCCGCCCACCAGTGAACCTGTCCGGGAGAGCAACCTTAGGTTCAGATCTGGTTTGCTCCGGGGGGGACAAAACCTTGGACTTAATATCCGTAAACTCCATGGACAACCTCTGCAACTGCAGCGCAAGCTGGGCTACTGGATCCATGGTAGCTGAGGAAAATCTTTAGTTGGGTCGGTGAAAATGTCACGCTGTATCACAGATATATATATAAATAATGTCAGTAATCTATCAGGTGGGACAACATTCTATATAACATATAAATAGGTAACATTAACATGTATATATAGCATAGTATTACCTGACATAATATTCTGTGGGTCAATACTGAATCCTTTTCACGCTGTCTCTGGCTAGAGGTGGACCGGGGTCTATGCTGACCCTAAACTGGGGTCCTGACTAGTCCCTCTACCTGGAGGTACTGTTAATGGTACAGAGGTCCAGGCCGCCAGCGTAAACCCTGTCTCCTATAAATCCCTGATCACTGTAATCTAGTCCTTAGAAGGACCCTGATTACCACCATAGGGAATGGACAGGTAAAGGTTAACAAACAGTAACGACAAACGAGACAGACAGGGAATAAAGTAAATACTGTCTTGCATACAACATTTAAACACAGAGGGAACACCAAAGGTCTAGGAGATAAACTATAAGCAAGGAGAGGAGAAACAACAAAGGAGCTCTTAGCTTAAGTCTTCTCAGAACCGATCCTATCTGCAGTCTGTATGAATGCTTTCACCGGCCTCTAACAAGCAGACTGGCAGGTATATAAAGGAAGCTAATTAGAGCATAATCAAAAGCAGCCGGGCGAGGCTGGACCTAGTCTTAGCCAAGAGCTAGGTAAAATTAACTCCTTCACTACCAAACACAAAGAAACAGCAACTCAGCTGCGAGAAGTCAGAATGTGCAATCGCGACGATCTTCGTGGCGATACACCCATGACACAACCCACAGTCAGACAGTCGATGAGGTCAGCAGAGGAGGTGGAGGAGGATTCTAGTGACGACGAGGTCAGGTTGCGCCTTCCTGGACAGAGACGTAGTAGTGGAAGCACGTCACCAACTGCATCCTCAAACATAACTCTGCCTCTGACCACAAGTCGTGGTGGCTCTTCAGGTCGCATGGGTTCTAAGTCTTGCATAGCCTGGGCATTTTTTCAGATCGATAAGGATGACCTAACTCGTGTTATCTGTAACATTTGTGACCAAAAGCTAAGTAGAGGCCAAAAAATCCATAGTTTGAGTACTTCATGCATGAACCGTCACATGGATATGAAACATAAGTTGCAGTGGCAAGTTCACTGTGCTACAATGCGGCCTTGTGGGCCAGGCCAACCACCGTCTGCCCCATCTTGTGCATCTGTGACCGTGGCCTCTTCATCTTCTGTGACTGGGGGACAGCAGTCAGACCTGTTTTGAAACTCAGACCTGGCACCCCTTTACCCGCAACAGCCAGTCTGATTGGCAGGTCATCATTTAATTTGGAAGTGGAAACACCAGCTGGTGTTGAGTGCTCTCTGACATCGAGAGCACCTCCTTTGGATCAAGGCAACCTAACTTTTGCGCCTGCATCTTCCTCACAGACCGTCAGTTGTCCGGGGACACCCTACTCAACCCCGTCTACGCACAACAGCCAGCCCTCGGTCCCTCAGATGTGGACAAGTAAAAGACCATTTCCTCCTAGCCATGAGAAAGCTAAGAGGTTGAATTTCACCATCTGCAAGCTCTTGGCTACAGAAATGCTGCCTTTCCGGCTGGTGGACACAGAGGATTTTCGAGACCTTATGTCCGTCACAGTGCCCCAGTACCAGATGCCCAGTCGGCACTACTTCTCGAAGAAAGGTGTGTCTGCGCTTCAACAGCATGTCACACACAACATCACCGCTTCTTTGAGAAACTCAGTGTGTGACAGGGTGCATTTCACCACAGATTCTTGGATGAGTAGGCATGGACAGGGGCGTTACATGTCGCTGACTGGGCATTGGGTAACTATGGTGACAGCAGGACAAGGGGCTGCTGTCCAAGTCTTGCCGTCCCCACGAGTTGTGCGTCAATCCTCTTTATCTCGAAGTTCCTCCACTGCTTCTGCCTCCTCAACATCCTCTCGGTCCTCCACCTGCACCCAAAGCCTGTCAAGCTCACGCCACTGGCTTTCTAACTCCGTAGAAGGGATCCTGCACACCTCCTTGCTATGCTGGCAGCAGGGCTCAACGTCATCAGGCGGTTTTTACGTTGAAATGCCTGGGAAATGTGAGTCACACAGCTGAGGAGTTTTGGTCAGCTCTGGAGAACCAGTTTCATGAATGGTTGTCTCCACTGCACCTGCAACCAGGGAAGGCCGTGTGCGACAATGCTGCAAACCTGGGTGCGGCTCTTCGCCGTGGCAATCTCACACACGTGCCTTGTATGGCTCACGTGTTGAACCTGGTTGTCCAGCAATTTTTAGCCCACTATCCCGGACTACATGGCCTTCTGCAGAGGGCACGGTCGCTGTGTGCTCACTCCCGCCGTTCGCATCCCGCAGCTCAGTGACTTACATCTCTACAGAAGTCGTTCTGCCTGCCACTTCACCGGCTAAAATGCGATGTGCCAACACGGTGGAATTCAACTCTGCACATGTTGCAGCGCCTGTGGCAGCACCGACAAGCCCTGGTGCAATATGTTCTTACTTATAGCCTGGGCCAAAGAGATACAGAGGTGGGGAAAATCACGCTGGAGGAGTGGTCTCAGATCAGGGACCTATGCACCCTTCTGCACAGTTTTGAAATGGCCACGAAGATGTTTAGTGCTGACGATACCATTATCAGCATGACTATTAGAGTGATTTACATGCTGGAGCACATATTAAACAGAATTCGGAGTCAGGTGGTGGAACAAGAGGAGGTGGAGGAAGTAGAAGAGGAGGAGTTGTATGCGGAAGGGCTAACATCTGCAAAGTCCAGTTGGTCGGCAGCACCAAGGCGGCTGGCATGGGAGGGTGGGGGAGAGGGATTAACCAGGGCGCATGGTAGCAGCCAAACTAGTGAGGAAGGTGCAGGAGCCCAGGATGAAGCGGAGGACGAACTGGCGATGGGCATGGAAGACTCATCAGATGAGGGAGATCTTGATCACATTTCTGTTGTGCGAGGTTGGGGGGAGAGGGCAGAGGAAGGAAGCAGGATTCTTACGTCGCCACCAACACAACAGGGACTTGGTGCTCCTGGATGTGCAAGACACATGAGTGCCTTCTTGCTGCACTACCTGCAACATGACCCTCGAATTGTCAGAATTCGAAATAATCCTGACTACTGGGTAGCCACACTCTTAGATCCCCGGTACAAAAGTAAATTTGCCTAAATAATTCCTGCCATAGAAAGGGATTCATGCATGCAGGAGTATCAGCAGAGACTGTTACAGAATCTTACATGTGCTTTTCCACAAAACACCAGTGGTGCACGTAGTGAATCTCACAGTTCTAACTTGCCAACCGTGAGACTGTCGAGTCTTCAGCACTCAAACCGTAACAGAAACACAGTATCTGCTGGTGTTAACAGCAATTTTGTGAAATCCTTTCACCACTTTTTTAGCCCATCCTTTGCAAGGCCACAGGAGACAAGAAGTCAGACACATAGTCAATGCCTAGAGACGATGGTACAGGAGTATCTCCAACTGAACATCAAAGCCATATCTGTGTCACTGGACCCTTGCTCTTTTTGGGATTCCAATCTGGATAAATGGCCGGAGCTCGCCACTCACGCCTTGCAGATCTTGTCATGCCCTGCAGCTAGCGTTCTCTCTGAACGTGTGTTCAGCGCTGCTGGTGGTGTGCTGACAGATAAGCGCACGCGGCTGTCCACTGACAATGTAGACAGACTAACGTTCATAAAGATGAACAAATCATGGATCCGCAAGGACTTTTCTACCCCTGTGTGATCCTGGGGAGAGTAAAAGCTTGAGGATTTGTTAAAATCACCTCACCAACCTTTTTAAGCAACTCTGGGGCAATTGATGCCACTTGAGTGTTGTCTGTGCCCCAAATTTTTGGAAAAAATGGAGACTCTTTTTGGAGTCCCCTTGCTGTCTTTTACGTGACATTGGCATCGTCAATTACAGGTGGGTTGGGTCTTCCCCCCCCTTTTAACCGTAAGAAACTACATACACTATGGCTTGGGGTAACACAGATGGTTGACTCTGAAGAGCTGTTTACTCATACTATAGCCTGGGAATCAGAGGTCTGCTCCAAAGCTTCAGTGCCTGCTAGTCAGCGGAGTAGCCACCGGGTGTAGATCTAATTACAATTTTTTTTTTCAAATTCCATATTTTTTTTATTTTTGTGGTGAAAAACTACAAGAAAATACAGTATACATAGTAAAAGGAGTAGTATAACTATAAATCTATGCATAGCGACAGTACATTGGGGGGTACAGGCCAGGGAGGGTTTTCCATCAATATCCAGATCAAGCATGTATTTTTCCATATGAAAGATAGAGACAGAGAGAGCAGACCACGGCAGACCACCAATCAATACAGTTCAATTATGATCATTGTTGTGCCGACATCACGGATAACTTTAGTTGGGGGCTAGATGGTAGGCATCAGAGTTTTGCAAATCAATCCAATTCCTCCAAATCACACAGTATCTATCAACATCAGCCGGTGAGATGGCAATCAGATGATCCATCCTATTAAGGAGGGAGATCTGCGCAAACCATTCCTCCACAGTGGGTGGGTCTCTGCTTTTCCAGTGTCGTGGAATGACATTCTTAGCCGCCTGTATTAGGTAGCCTATTGATGAGCTTTTATAACTACGTTTACTTATTGGTAACATTGATAAAAGGAGGGCTTCTGTCGTATTAGGGATAGTCAAACCAGTTATTTTCTCAATCATGGGAACCACCTTTGCCCAAAATGCATTTATTATAGGGCATGCCCACCATATGTATGACATTGTCCCTTCCCCACATCTCCAACATCTATGTGAGACCACTGGATAACATCTATGAAGGACTTCTGGTACCCGGTACCATCTAGAGGTAATTTTGAAGGAGGTTTCCTGAGCTTTGGACCCTATTGAGGTTTTATGTGTTAGGAATAAACATTTATCCCATTGTGAGTCACAGAAGGACTTCCCCAGTTCCCTTTCCCATGCACCGCAGAATCCTGGCCTATTGTCAGTTACCTGGGCAATGAGGAGATTATACAGTAGGGAGATGGAGTGTGTAGGGGTGACAATGATAGGCTCAATTTTTCAAAGTTTGTGAGATCTCTATGAAGATGTGTGCGGTTCTTCACAGTTGAATAGAAGTGTTGTAACTGGCTATATTCAAAAATTGCCTTCGGGGAACT
Organism: Oophaga sylvatica; assembly: GCA_033576555.1. Taxonomy (NCBI): domain Eukaryota; kingdom Metazoa; phylum Chordata; class Amphibia; order Anura; family Dendrobatidae; genus Oophaga; species Oophaga sylvatica. Next base: position 39,270 of record JARQOD010002270.1, read on the forward strand.
GGCTCTTCCCTGTAAGGCTGTGGTTCCACGGTCCGGAACCACAGCGCTTTGGACGGAGCGGAAATTCCGCTCCGTCTAAGCCCCGCCCCCTTTATGACGCGCGCTATTTCCGGAGGTGTACAGGACACCTCCGGAACACCTCCGGAAAGAGCGCAGGGCTACATAGCCCTGTGTGAAATTCTGTTGCGGCGACGCACCGTCGCCGCAACACGCGAGGACATGCTGCGGTCTGAAAAGACGCGCCGCATGTCCGTTTACGCAGGTCTGCCACCTGCGTGTTGTTACGCATAGTGGAGACGGGATTTCTTTAAATCCCCTCCACTATGCTGTAACATCTGGACGCTGCGTGTTTGGCGCTGCCCCAGCGCACAGCGCCAAACACGCAGCGTTTACTGATCGTGGAAACTCACCCTAACAAGTCATTGAGGGGGAGCAGCAAAGTATTGGAGATGACATGAGAAAATAATATCGGATGGGATTTATTTGAACCGGGAAATCTATTTGCAGATAGTCCTGGTGGGAAATCTGGATTATCTGAAATCGGGAGCAAGGGACCCTGGGGGTCGATTGAGGATAAGCTATTTTTTGGGGATCTCAAAGCCAAAGCAGTTGCATAAGTACTATATGACATGAGGCCAAGAGAGGGGACAATTAAATGGGTGCACCATGAGAGAGTGCTAATAGCTTTAGGACAAATGGATTGAGCTATTTTGACCCACAATTTCCCCTCCGAATGATGGAAGTCGAGGATTCTAGCGTGTACTGCTGCCATGTAATACCTTCTACATTCCGGAAGGCTAAGCCCCCCTTTTGTTTGTGTCTGATCAGAACGTCCCCCCAAATGCGTGGATGCCCACTTGCCCAGATAAATCTGCAAAAGCTACTGCGTAGTCTTTTCCAAAAATTTGAGGGAATTACCATGGGAATGGTTTGGAAGAGGTATAAGAGTTTAGGTAGGACGTTCATTTTTAGTATATTTATTCTGCCGAACCAGGAAAAATCCTTCACCGTCCAAGAAGTAACATCTCTATGGAGTTGTTCAATAAAGGGCCCAAAATTAAGAAAAAATAGACGGGAGAGGTCTCTATGAATACGAATTCCTAAGTATTTGATACCCTGTGAGGGCCAGGCAAAGGGAAAGTTGGAATGGATGGAATCCTGTATGGATTTGGGGAGGGAAACATCGAGGGCCTCAGCCTTCGCTGCATTGATTTTAAAATTTGACCATGTACCAAAGTGATCTATTTCAGCCATAACAGCAGTGATGGATACATGTGGTTGAGTCATATATACTAGGACATCATTCATCAGCAAATGCAGAGCACTTGTACTCGGTGCCTCCCACCTCAATCCCCCTAATATTGGGGTTATCATGAATTGATGAGAGCAGGTGCTCCAACACTAGGATGTATAAGAGAGGGGACAGAGGACATCCCTGCCTTGTCCCATTGGTGATTATGAAAGGTGATGATAATGTTCCATTTATCTTCATCCTAGCTGACGGATTGCGATACAGGGCCATGATTTTGGCTATAAAAGGGTCCCCTACCCCAAGCTTTTTAAGAGAATAATATATGGCGTGCCAGGAGACTCTATGGAATGCTTTCTCAACATCCAACGAGAGTATCTAATTACAATTTTTTAACTGCATCTAGCCCAGACAATAGTTTTGGGCCTAGTAGCAGTGTCTGCTAGTCAGCGGATTAACCCAGCTGTTAGGCAAGCTATACTACCTGTAGTTTGGACACTTAATTTTTTCAAAGGAAATGCTTCGGGCCCCCGGGACACTCCGTGAAGAGCATTGGGGAGGCACCCCAAGGCACAGGGGCTGTGACTGGCGGTAGGACGCCTTGCGGTGGACCGCCAAGCTCGATCCTTATAAAAGCTTTTTTTGCAGCAGCAGCTTTACTGGACGCTACTGGAGCTGGAACTCTTTTATTAACCCCTCTCTGCCATCAGACGTACTATTCCGTCCATGTGACCCTGGACCTAATTCCCATGGACGGAATAGTACGTCATGGGCGATCAGCTGCGCTCCCGGGGGGAGCGCAGCTGATCGCCGCCGGGTGTCAGCTGATTATCACAGCTGACACCCGTGACTGTGTGTCAGGAGCGGTCACGGACCGCTCCCGGCACATTAACCCTTGGCACACCGCGATCAAACGTGATCGCGGTGTACCCGGGGCACAGGGGAGGATCGCGCAGGCAGGGGGCTCCCTGCGCGCTCCCCTGAGACCCTCAGAGCAGCGCGATGTGTCGCGCTGTTCCGAGGGTCCGTCCTCCCTCCAGGTCCCCGGATCCAAGATGGCGCCGGGGTCCTGCAGGGAGGCGGCTTCCTCAGTGAATGCTGAGAGCAGGCACTGAGAAGCCTGCTGCACTGCCTGAGCGATCGCTGGTGTGACAGAGTGCTGTGCACACTGTCACACCAGCGATCTGCTAAAATACAGTGATGTCCCACCCTGGGACAAAGTAAAAAAAGTAAAAATAAAAAGTGTAAAAAAAAAATCATAAAAAAAAAAAAATATTCCCCAATAAATTCATTTTTTCCTGTAAATAAAAAAAACAAAACAATAAAAGTACACATATTTGGTATCGCCGCGTCCGTAACGGCCCCCCCTATAAAACTGTCTCACTAGTTAACCCCTTTAGTGAACCCCTTAAAAAAAAAAAAAAACGAAGCAAAAAATCAATGCTTTATCATCATACCGCTGAACGAAAAGTGAAATAACACGCGATCAAAAAGACCGATATAAATAAACATGGTACCACTGAAAATGTCATCTTGTCCCGCAAAAAACGAGCCGTCACACAGCATCATGAGCGAAAAAAAAAAAAGTTATAGCTCGCAGAATAAAGCGATGCAAAAATAATGATTTTTTATATAAAATTGTTTTCATTCTATAAAAGCGCCAAAACCTAAAAAAATGATATAAATGATATCGCCGTAATCGTACTGACCCGAAGAATAAAACTGCTTTATCAATTTTACCACACGCGGAACGGTATAAAACGCCTCCCCCAAAAGAAATTCATGAATTGCTGATTTTTGTTCATTCTAACCACCCAAAAATCGAAATAAAAAGCGATCAAAAAATGTCACGTGCTCAAAAATGGTACAAATTAAATCGTCAACTCGTCCCGCAAAAAATAAGACCTCACATGACTCTGTGGGCCAAAATATGCAAAAATTATAGCTCTCAAAATGTGGTGATGCAAAAAACTATTTTTTGCAATAAAAAGCGTCTTTTAGCGTGACAGCTGCCAATCACAAAAACCCGCTATAAATAGTAAATCAAACCCCCCTTTATCACCCCCTTAGTTAGGGAAAAATAATAAAATTAAAAAAATGTATTTATTTCCATTTTCCCGTTAGGGTTAGGGTTGCGGCTAAAGTTAGGGTTAGGGTTGGCGCTAACGTTAGTATTAGGGTTAGGGTTGGCGCTAACGTTAGGATTAGGGTTATGGGTGTGTTAGGGTTAGGTTTGTGGTTAGGGTTGGGACTAGGGTTATTGGTGTTTGGGGTTAGGGTTGGAGTTAGAATTGGGGGATTTCTGCTGTTTAGGCACATCAGGAGCTCTCGAAATGTGACATGGCGTCTGATCTCAATTCCAGCCAATTCTGCGTTGAAAAAGTCAAATGGTGCTCCTTCACTTCTGAGCTCTGCCATGCGCCCAAACAGTAGTTTACCCCACATATGGGGTATCAGCGTACTCTGGACCACAAGAGTTATTGTGCAATTTGGCCTATTTCTCCTGTTACCCTTGGGAAAATAAAAAACTGGGGGCGACAAAATCATTTTTGTAAAAAAAAAAATGATTTTTTGTTTTTTACGGCTGTATGTTATAAAACTTCTGTGAAGTACTTGGGGCTTTATAGCGCTCACCACACTTCTAGATAAGTTCCTTGTGGGGTCTATTTTCCAAAATGGGGTCACTTGTGGGGGGTTTCCACTGTTTAGGCGCATCAGGGGCTCTCCAAATGCGACATGACGCCCCCAGACCATTCCATCAAAGTCTGCAATCCAAAACGTCACTACTTCCCTTCCGAACCCCGACGTGTGCCTATACAGTAGTTTTCTCCCACATATTGGGTATCAGCGTACTCAGGACAATTTGGACACCAACTTTTGGGGTCCAATTTCTCCTGTTACCTTTGTGAAAATAAAATATTGGGGGCGAAAAAATCATTTTTGTAAAAAAAAAAAGGATTTTTTATTTTTACGGCTGTACGTTATAAACTTCTGTGAAGCACTTCGGGGTTCAAAGTGCTCACCACACATCTAGATAAGTTCCTTGTGGGGTCTATTTTCCAAAATGGGGTCACTTGTGGGGGGTTTCCACTGTTTAGGTGCATCAGGGGCTCTCCAAATGCGACATGACTCCCCCAGACCATTCCATCAAAGTCTGCAATCCAAAACGTCACTACTTCCCTTCCGAGCCCCGACGTGCGCCCATACAGTAGTTTACTCCCACATATTGGGTATCAGCGTACTCAAGACAAATTGGACAACAACTTTTGGGGTCCAATTTCTCCTGTTACCCTTGTGAAAATAAAATATTGGGGGCGAAAAAATCATTTTTGTAAAAAAAAAAAAGGATTTTTTATTTTTACGGCTGTGCGTTATAAACTTCTGTGAAGCACTTTGGGGTTCAAAGTGCTCACCACACATCTAGATAAGTTCCTTGAGGGGTCTAGTTTCCAAAATGGTGTCATTTGTGGGGGGTTTCCACTGTTTAGGCAGATCAGGAGCTCTCCAAACACGACATGGCATCCAGCCAATTCTGCGTTGAAAAAGTCAAACGGCGCTCCTTCCCTTCCAAACTCTGCCATGCACCCAAACAGTGGTTTACCCCCACATATGGGGTATCAGCGCACTCAGGACAAATTGCACAATAACTTTTGGAGTCTTGTTTCCCTTGGGAAAATAAAAATTGGGGTGAAAAGATCAATTTTGTGGAAAAAATATAATTTTTTAATTTTACGGCTCTACGTTATAAACTTGTGTGAAGCACTTGGGGGTTCAAATTGCTCACCAAAGATCTAGATAAGTTCCTTAGGGGGTCTAGTTTCTCAAATGGGGTCACTTGTGGGGGGTTTCCACTGTTTAGGCACATCAGGGGCTCTCCAAATGCAACATGGCGTCCAATCTCAATTCCAGCCAATTTTGGTTGGAAAATGTCAAATAGTGCTCCTTCCATTCCGAGCTCTGCCATGCGCCCAAACAGTGGTTCCCCCCCACATATGGGGTATCAGCGTACTCAGGACAAATTGGACAACAAATTTTGTGGTCCAATTTCTCCTGTTACCTATGGGAAAATAAAAAATTAGTGACTAAGAGATAATTTTTGTGGGAAAAAAATAGGATTTTTTATTTTCATGCCCGGGCATTATAAACTTGTGTGAAGCACTTGGGGGTTCAAAGTGCTCACCAAAGATCTAGATAAGTTCCTTAGGGGGTCTAGCTTCCAAAATGGGGTCACTTGTGGGGGTTTCCACTGTTTAGGCTCATCTGGGGCACTACAAACGGAACATGACCCCCATCAATGTTTGCATTCCAAAACGTTACTGCTTCTTTTCCAAGCCCTGCCGTGCGCCCAAACAGTTCCCCCCCCCCACATATGGGGTATTAGCGTACTCAGGACAAATTGGACAACAAGTTTTGGGGTCCAATTTCCTTGGGAAAAATCAAAAATTTGGGACTAAAAAATCATTTTTGTGGAAAATTGTTTTTTTTTTTTTTTTCACACCCAGGCATTATAAACTTTTGTGAAACACTTTGGGGTTCAAAGTGCTCACAACAGATCTAGATAAGTTCCTTAGGGGGTCTAGTTTCCAAAATGGTGTCACTTGTGGGGGGTTTCCACTGTTTAGGCGTATCAGGGGCTCTCCAAACACGACATGGCGTCCAATCTCAATTCCAGCCAATTTTAGTTTGAAAAAGTCAAACGGCGCTCCTTCCCTTCCGAGCTCTGCCGTGTGCCCAAACAGTGGTTTTCCCCCACATATGGGGTATTGGCGTACTCAGGAGAAATTGCACAACAACTTTATCTGTCCATTTTCTCCTTTTACCCTTGTGAAAATAAAAAAAAGTTTGTAAAAGATCATTTTTGTGGCTAAAAAGTTAAATATTAATTTTTTCCATCCACGTTGCTTCAGCTCCTGTGAAGCACCTGAAGGGTTAATAAACTTCTTGAATGTAGTTTTGAGTACCTTGAGGGGTGCAGTTTTTATAATGGTGTCACTTTTGGGTATTTTCTGCCATATAGACCCGTCAAAGTGACTTCAAATGTGAGGTGGTCCCTAAAAAAATGGCTTTGTAAATTTTGTTGTAAAAATGAGAAATCACTGGTCAACTTTTAACCCTTCTAATTTCCTAACAAAGAAAAATTTTGGTTCCAAAATTGTGCTGATGTAAAGTAGACATGTGGAAAATGTTATTTATTAACTATTTTGTGTGACATATTTCTCTGTTTTAAGGAAAAAAAATTCAAAGTTTGAAAATTGCAAAATTTTTAAAATTTTCGCCATATTTGCGTTTTTTTCAAAATAAACGCAAGTTATATGGAAGAAATTTTACCACTAACATGAAGTACAATATGTCACGAGAAAACAAACTCAGAATCGCGAAGATCCGTTGAAGCGTTCCAGAGTTATAACCTCATAAAGAGACAGTGGTCAGAATTGTAAAAATTGGCCCGGTCATTAACGTGCAAACCACCCTTGGGGTGAAGGGGTTAATAAAGTATAAAACACATACAGCATATACATAAAACCAAAACACCAATCCAGAACGAAAAACGATACCGAAAGAAATAACCAGACACAAGGTCCCTCAAGTTCTTGTCATCATTGCCCGAAGTCCTTTTTCCTTCCTCCTCCACATGAGTCCGCTCCCAGAACTTCACAGCTCTACAGGGAGCCCCAGCAGGTAACCTTCCAAAGAGAAAAAGGGAAAACCAAAAAGGGAAAACAAAAGAAACAACACATATTCACTCTCTCACATACATACACATTCACACCGCACTTGTTCACCGTATTTACTTATTTACAGGAAAAATATAACAACAAAAGGATTTGGCCCACTGCCCCAACGCAAAACACAAAAAGGCCATTCTGGCCGCCTAATACAATAACCTATCACAAATATATATATATATATATATATATATATATATATATATATTATTTTTTTTTTTTTTTCCCCTTTACCCCCCACCTCACCACAGGTCCATTAGTTCATGCCCTATCACATCTAGTATGGGTCCATAAAGTTCTGCCCGTCTTTTGAAAAAATTCCTCCACCCACTACGGGTCCATGGGTCCATTAATAAGTTTCATGCCCAAAGCCCAGCACCCCCTTAAACAACCCCCACCCAACCTAACTACTCCCCTCCCCTTATTCTAACTATATACACAAAAAATCCTCATATATACTTATACACGACATACTTAATATATACACTATATACATAACACAATTGTAAATAAACTAGCCTATAACAACATAAAATAATACATAACATAAACAACATTATCAACCTTTACATAATCACCTTACCCGCAAGGCCCAAGATCGGTACCTGCAAGCCTCAATATCCATTATCTTTTATTTTATTTCAAAACAAAAAGCTATACCGTGACATGCAATAGCCCACCACCAGGAGACTGGAGCCATAAGAGGCCCTGTCCCTTACCAACAACACATTCACCCTATCCCTTATCAACTAAAACTGTCCCTACTTCTGTCCTTAACAAAATTGTCGCTATCTATCCCTAGTCTACCTAACTTAACTAACTCTCTATCTGTTCCTCACACTGACCCTATTTGCCCCTACTTCTCTCCCTCAACACCCACACCACCTTATGCTATCCCTACCACCATTCACACCCAGACCAGCTCTCCCTTGAGTGTGTTTTTAAAAGGAAAGCCCCTCCAAAGCCAAGAGGCTCTCCTCACACCCAGCCTCTCGAACTCCAAAGAACGCACCTTCCCCAGGTCTCCCAAGATGTTACTAACCACCTCATCCCGGGGGAGGGCTTTCTGTTGCGTCAAAACTAAACACCGTGCATTCCACGTGTAAAACCTGACCACTACGCTAACTAGAAATAAAGTGCTCCGTTCTCGGCCAACCAGGAATCTGAACGCCTCATAGACCCGCTCGGAGTAGGAAAGGGACGCCAGCTGCGGCCAACGTAAGGAAGCACCCACCCTGTTGTAAACCTCTGCATTAAAGGGACACCGAAGGGGGAAAAGTGCTCCATGCTTTCCAGCACGTCGCCACACTCCTCACGGGACAACCCCGATCATCGGAGTACCTGTACTTCAGGTTGTCCCCTTACATATAGTCTCCCGTGAAAGCAGCGCCAGGCCAAGTCCCAAAACTTTGTGGGGATCCGCTTTGAATTTAAAAGCCCGAGCCCCACCTCCAGATCCCGGCCTGGGCAATCCCTGAGGACCATTGGCTTCTGGAAATGGTCAACAGAACCCTTCTGTCAAGGCATTGCCTCGCCATGGTCCTGATTTTCTTCATTCCAGACCCCACCGGCGGATTACCTTCAGAACCGGGGTAGCGTAAGCCGGGAGATGTCCGTGAGGTGTACGGAGGTCCTCCTGATCTCCTCGTTCACCACTTCCTCCCTCAGGGCCTCAGAGGCTTTAGCCATCGACCTAGAGGGAGGATCAGGCATCACCCCGGTTACCTGAGGCTCCACCTGCTTCTTACCCCATTGGCGAGCCGCCTGTCTCCGTTGATAAGAGTGGCCTCTAGTGACCTTGCCTTTCCTCACCGGCCCCTCAGCCCCCTCCATGCCACCACCGCCCGTTGTGATGGAGGAAGTCCCGCCGGAGGTTTCCACCCCACGGTCTCCCCCACCGGGCCCGCAGCGGCATTGGAGAAGGAGCGAGGGCAGCGGCTATATGGGTGACCAAGGTCACCACACAGGTGGCACCTAATGTCCTTACACGTGGCGGTGAGATGACCCACCCCGCCACACAAGGCACATTTCTGCACCTTGCAGCCTGCGCTGAAGTGGCGGGGATCGCCGCACTTGTGACAGACCTTTGGTTTCCCCTGGTAGAAGACCAGGATCCTGTCCCTTCCCAGGAACGCTGAGGAAGGGATGTGGGTGACCATATCGCCTGAGACCTTCAATTTAACCATGAAGGTCCAGCCCCCGACCAAATACCAAATTCGTCCCTGTTCTTTTTTGGGGCCTCGGTGACTTCCCCATAACGGGAAAGCCACGTCATTATGTCCACGCCTGAGAGTGACTCGTTACATGTCACCACGGTCACTCTCTTGACGGAATTTTGGCGAGACACTGCCTGCATGACGAAGCCTCGCCATCCGGGCTCCCCCTTCACCAGCTCATAATTCGACCAGAAGAGCTCAAGCCCCTCCGGCTGAACGAAGCTGATGTCAAAGAACCGAGCCGCTGAGGGATGGATCAGGGCGAAGATGTCATTCGCCCTGAAGCCCATCTTCAGTAGGAGCTCCACCACCCTGCTCCTGGGTGGGCAAGCTTCACTGCCCCCCCACCGAAGACGGACCACATTCCTCCTCACCGGCCCTTGCCCGGCTGTCGGGAGAGACCAGGACAGTCCCTTCCCTCTCTTCTCTCTTGGAAGGCGGCCAAACCATGCCTCTCTATCCAGAAAGACAGGTCCACCGTCCTCCCCCTCTACTATTATCAATCTTTCTCCCCTTTTGAGGGCCTCTAGAAAACGGCGGTGCAAAACGCCGTCCCCGGAGTCCAGAGGTGAGGAGTCCCCCTGAGAACCCCCCGGGAACCACCCCGACCCCCAGCCGTGACCCCCGCAAATGAACGCCTGGGTGCCACGGCTGGGGGGGCAGACGGGCCAGTCCCCCCCACTCGTACTTGCTCTCACATTCATACCCTCATTCACACCCACATTCACTCCCTCATCCATATCACTCATGTCACTCAAACTCTCTCCATCATTCACCCCCTCATGTTCCACACCCGCAAATAACTCTTCAAAAATGTCAACCACACCGTCACTGTCATCCTCACTGTCAATCACACTACCTTTATTTTTATTATGCATTATTATTTACACCATTTCTATTTTGCATTTTTTTTCCATTGCTATTTATATTGCTATGTACAACCTCCTGCTGGGGGCCCTGGCTGGACTCCTGAGGCGTCACTCTCATTGGTGCCTGCTTTAGCTGCACTTCTGCCCAGGAGTGCTGCCGCCCCTTTAAATGCCCCAGAGCAGAGTGCACTTAGTACACTCTGCCTGGGCTTGGGATCAGCAGCAGCTCCTGAGCTCTCCGGCACCAATTTTTTTTTCCTCCTCTCTGTGCTTCCTTGGGCAGGGACAGACCTAGCCACCATACCCTGCCCTCCACACACCTCCCCCGCTGGCTTCACCTGGAGCGCCGAAGCCCCCGCACCACCAGATGACGGTGAGTGGGCTGGGGACCCCGACAACTCCCTACCGGCTTTCGGGGGCGCAGGACTGATGGTATGGGTGGGCGGGACAGAGGGCGTTGGACCCACCGAGGCACGCCCCCCACACCGGCCACAGTCACTCCAGGCTGGGCAGCAGCCCCTTGCAAGGCCACGCCCACCCCAGATGACACAGGCACAGTGGGCGGAGCCACGGCTGCCGAGGCCACGCCCCCTCTCGGCCACAGTCACCCTGGGCTGGGCAGCAGCCCCTTGCGAGGCCACGCCCACCCCGGATGATGCGAGCACGGCGGGCGGGACTGCGGCCAAGGAGGGCACCCCCCCCTGCATGCCTCTGTCTTTGCAGGCAGGGCAACATTCAGGGAGGCCACGCCCCCTCATGGGCCTTCACTGCCTCTCTGCACCCACCACCTGCTGTAGGCAAGGCGGCCACTCCCCTTAGGCATCCAGTGGTGGCGGGGGCCCCCCGCACGGACCCCTTTTGGGGTCTACGTGCCGAGTGCCCCGGCTTCACCACGGCCGCCTCCAGGGGAGCGACCAACACCCTGCAGGTTTTTAAGTTGCTGCTTTACAGCATTATCCGCGCCCTTCCTATGCTTCTGGACCCCCATAAGTGATCCAGATTTAACGGACCCATGCGTGGGGGGCCCAGAAGCTGCTCTCACCGCCGGAGATGCGGCCCTGGCTTTACTTGTTCCTGGTGCTGGGCCAGCCCCCCCTGCCACAGGGGACTGAGCCCAAGCACCACACCAACACCACCAATACCGGCACCGACCTCCATATCGCTGCCTGAATCTGAACTACACCACCAGATGTGACAGCAAGACCCAGGCAGACCTTACTCTCCCCGCTCCCTTGCTGCGGACTCACCACAGGGCCCGAGCTGGGGTGGGCAGCGGGTTCCGCACAACGGGACTGGGGGGCCCGGAAAGAGGGACAAACACAAGCTTCTCCTCCACCGCTTGCTTTGCCTTACGCCTCCTCCTACTCTTCCAGTTGCCTCATCCTCGAAGCAGACCTTGTCCCCAAACAACAGTGTGCCAAACCGTGCTGGAACTCAATCTGCCTCACTTGCTGTGGGATGAGGCAGCCCCCCTCGATATTACTCCCGCTCCCTCCATCCTCCCCCTCACTCCCACTTTCCTCCATGTCACTGGAGTCCGGTGGGAGAGCCACTTGTTCGGGGCTATCCCGCTGCGCGATACCTGGGCGCTCTTACCCACCAGGTCCTGGGCGCTCTTACCCACCAGGTCCCTCAGGTGGAGCTGGCTCAGATGGTCCGCCATTTTCCTCCTCCTCGTCCTCCACCTGCTGGGGCCTCCTGACCCCCCAGGAGACCCACCGGTCAGCGCTCTAAATCGGTCGTGTTCCGAAGCTTCTCCCCGAAAGGGCCGCTCCCATCCAGGATTGCTGTTCTCCTCTCCCCCAGAGTTCTTATAGCCCCCTTCAGCCTCTCGACCGTGGCAGATACCTCCGCTCTCTTTGAGGCAGGGAGACAATTTTTTTGCTGTTACTTGGGCTCCCCTCAACTCCTCCTGGAACTCTATTTTATTATAATATACAAAAACCATACAACATAACACATATTAAAATCAAAATCAAAACCTACTTCCATGACCACGTTATACCATAAATAAATATTACCAAAGAAACGTTTTAAGGAAAAACAAGGAACCAGTTCAAATCCACTTCTTCTTACGCCATCTTCCAAAGTCCTCACTTTATAGTCCTTTTAGAACTTTCCAGCTCTTCTTCAGGGACCCCCAGCAGAAACCTTCTTCAAATGAAAAAAAAAAAAAAAAAAAGGGAAAAGAAAAGGGAAACAAAATCATATTCCTATTTACCCATTCACACACATTCATACCTCATTCACCCCCATTCACACCTATTTACATATTTACATAATTTACAAAAGACTATTAAACCCAACATTCTGGCCCATTGCCTCCAACAAAAATTATGCCATTCTGGCCTTAACAACTCCCCTTAACCCTTCGCTAAACACCCTAATACAAATCACACAAAAAATTATTTTTATTATTTTTTTTTTTTTTATATATTCCCCCACCACACCTCCGGTCCATAAGTTCATGGCCTAACTGAAAACAAAAAACCGGGGTCCATTTAAAAGTTTATTTCCCTTTTCACAGCAAAAATTTTTCCTCTTCAGGTCCGTGGGTCCATGGCAAGTTTCCTGCCCATGCCCTTCAAACATCTTCTTTCTCCACACCCCACCCCCCCCGACAACCCCCACCCAACCTAACTATACCCCCACATACTACTATCTCAGACACTCAGTCAATCAAAAACAAAACACGTTATATTAAAAAATACAATACACTCAATATAATACATATACAAAATACAATTCTACAATGTTATCAATACATGCCATAACTACTTAAATAATCTTAAATTTTTCTTTCATTTCCTATTTTACAAGAAACCAAGTTCGGTGCCTGTAAGCCTCAATATCCATTCTTTATTTTATTACAAAACAAAAAGCTACATTGTGTCATGCAATTTGCCCCCACCAGGAGACTGGAGCCCTAAGAGGCCTTGTCCCTTACCAACCAAACATTCATTCCTGTCCCTCATCAACTAAAACTGTCCCTACTTCTTTCCCTAACCGACTGTCCCTATCTATCCCTATCTATCCCTAGTCTACCTAACTTAACTTAACTAACTCTATCTGTCCCTCACTACTGACCCTCCCTGACCCTATCTGCCCCTACTTCTCTTCCTCAACACCCACACCACCTTATGCTGTCCCTACCACCATTCACACACAGAACTTTCCCTTGAGTGTGTTTTTAAAAGGAGAAGCCCTCCAAAGCCAAGAGGCCTTCCTCACACCCAACCTCTCGAACTCCAAAGAACGCACCTTCCCCAGGTCACCCAAGATGTTACTAACCACCTCACCCCGGGGGGGAAGGCTTTCTGCTGCGTCGAAACTAAACACCGTGCATTCCACGTGTAAAAACTGACCACTACGCTAACTAAGAATAAAGTGCTCCGCTCTCGGCCACCCAGGGATCTGAACGCCCATAGACCCACTCGGCGTAGGAAAGGACGCTAGCCGCGGCCAACGTATGGAAGCACCCACCCTGTTGTAAACCTCTGCATTAAAGGGACACTGAAGGAGGAAGTGCTCCATGCTTTCCAGCACGTTGCCCCACTCCTCACGAGGAACAACCCCGATCATGGGAGTTCCTGTACTTCAAGTTGTCCCTTACATACAGTCTCCCGTGAAAGCAGTGCCAGGACAAGTCCCAAAACTTCGTGGGGATCCGCTCTGAATTTAAAAGCCCGAGCCCCACCTACAGATCCCGGCCTGGGCAACCCCTGAGGACCAGGGGCTTCTGGAAATGGGTCAACAGAACCCTTCTGTCAAGACATTGTCTCGACATGGTCCTGATTTCCCCATTTCCAGACCCCACCGGCGGATTACCTTCAGAACCGGGGTAGCGTAAGCCGGAAGATGTCCGTGAGGTGTACGGAGATCCTTCAGTTGCCATCCTGTCTCCCACTCCTGACAGAAGGGCCGAAACCAACCCCTGCAGGAGAATACCCACGGAGGACCCTCTCTAGCCAGAGGTGGAAACATTGGCTTTAAGAAAGGTGTTCACTAAGAACACTACTAGTTGACCATACCCAACCCACCTAGTCTCCTCGTACGGTAACGTGACCTCTTTTCTTGATTAGGTTGAGCCTATTCCCCCATAACAGCGGAAGAACAGGCTTTTAAACCGTGTCCAGAGAGGTTCTGGCAAGATGCACACATGCCCAGGTAAATTAACAAGGGAAGCAGAAAGCCTTTAGCCAAGCTAACCCTTTCCCTCAGGGTTAAAGACCAACCCTTCCACTGGCCACCTTTTGGGCGGCAATCTTGAGTCTGCCCTCCCAATTTTGCTGGGGATAGTCCCCTGGACCAAATTCGATGCCTAGAATTTTGGCGGAGGCCTGGGGCTCTGGAAGGGTGCCCGGGAGATCAAAACTAGGATCCCCCCCCACCAGAGACTCTCACACTTTTCCCGTTGATCATGGACCCAGATGCCTCCGAGTAACGCACGACCTCGGACTGACCCAATCCGCCTTCCCCCCTCGAGGATACGAAAAGGGAAACATCGTCAGCGTACGCCACCACCCTCAGAGGGGGCCCAGAGCCTGCCTGGTCCATCCCGACTCCCCCCAACGGTCCACGATCTACCCTCCTCAGGAAGGGATCGATCGCGAACGCGTATAAAAGTGGGCTCAGAGGACAGCCCTGACGGACCCCAGAACCCACCTCAAAAGGGCGCCCCGACCAACCGTTCACGAGCGGGAAAGTCTCAGCCCCTTGGTACAAGATCTCTAGCCAAAATTTTCAAACCTCCCAGGCAGACCGTACCTTAAAAGGACAGACCAGAGGTACTCATGGTTAACCCGGTCAAAGGCTTTTGCTTGGTCTAATGACAGTAGATACCCCTTCCATGACCTGCCCTACCCTGTTCCACTGCCTCTCGGACACCGAGCACAGCACTAAAGGTGCTGCGGCCTGGAACAGAGCAGTGCTGGGCCTCCGAAAGGAGCCGGGGTGCAAACTTGACCACCGGTTAAACAACACCTTCGCCAGAACCTTCCGGTCCGTATTGAGAAGCGCTATGGGATGCCCAATTCTCAATACGGGACGAAGTCTTTAACCCTTTGACAGAATAATCAGGGCTGACCTCCTCATTGAACCGAGAAGAGTACCCGAGGAAAGACACTCATTAAACACCCCAGTCAAGAGGGGGACCAAGGATCCCTAAAGGTCTTATAAAATTCGGATGTTAAGCCATCCGGACCTGGGCGATTTTTTGGGCCGAAGCCCAACAATGGCCAGTCTCACTTCCTCTTCCCTGATTGCTTCTGCCAAAACACCAAGAGAGGGATCATCCCCTGGCTCAGGGATGGTTTCAGCAGGAAAGCCGACATCTCATCCCGATCTAGATCCCTCTTTCCCAAGAGGTGTGAGTAAAAGGACCTGACCACCTCCAGGATCCCTGATTTGGATCTGTTCAGGGACCCCCGAACTATCGATCAGTCCTGTCACCATTTTACAATTCACTGACATCTTACAGTTCCTGTAGGGGTCGGGTGAGCGGTACTTCCCGAAATCCCTCTCAAAAACCAAAGATGTGTGCCTATCATACTGACACCTCTTAAGCAAAGACTTCACTCTGGAGATTTCCTCACGGTCACCTCCAGTCGAGACGAGCTGCTCGAGTTTCCTCCCCAGAGCCTGATTACAAGCGATGCCTGTTCAGGACTCCTGAGGCTCGAGAGCTTGCGGAAGAACCCCGCCACCCGCTTTTTGAAGATCTCCCACCACTCTGACTTACTACTACAGAGATCCAAAAGCGGTACCTGGCTCTGAAGAAATCCTCGAAGGATTGTCTCACATTCGCTTCTTCCAGCAGGGACGAATTCAGCTTCCACAGCCCTCTTCCCATCGGGGAGTTTCTGCAACATTCAGAGAAAAGAAAATTAGACAGTGATCGGAGAACTCCACCTCAACGGCGGACACAGCAGAAAGATGGCATCCTCTCTTTAAAAAAAACCTGTCTATTCTAGATCTACAGCTACCCCTATGATAGGTGAAACCCCGTGACCTGGAGTGTGCCGGATGTGGACATCCACCAGGCGAGCTTCACTGGCTATGCTATTGAGCGTGATACTGTCATAAGGCAGGCGATCCTCAGGACCCCCCGATCACGGGACCTCGTAATGGTGTTGAAGTCCCCACCGTAGACCACCTGCCGGCTTGTAAAAAAGAAAGGGCTTAATCCTCAGGAAGAGACATTTCCGGTCCCACTTTGATTGTGGACCATAGATGTTTATGAGCCGTAGCTCTTGTCCCCTCATGAAGACGTCAAGGACCAGGCACCTCCCCATTTCTAGCTCGATCACTCGTCTGCATTCCACATCTGCAGTCTTAAAGAGGACTGCCACCCCGCTATACGGCTCGGCCGCAAGAGACCAGTATGAGGGCCCGCACCTCCACTCTCTCCGTTCTTTATGTATGGCCTCCATGTCAGTTAGTCTGGTCTCCTGCAAAAATAAAATTTCAGCCTCAATTCGGGTGAGAAAATCAAAGCCGTAAATCTAGCCGCATCTGACTTAATGCTGGCGACATTAATGGACGCCAGCGTCAACGGAGCGAGTTCAGCCATCATGAGTGATCAAGCTCGACGGCCTTCTTCTTACCCACCCCACTCCCACCACCCTCTGGAGAGGAGTCGGAACCTTTCCTTTTTAAGGTGGACGATGTGTCCTTTCCTCCTCCCCTGGTGTCCTCACCTCCGGACTCCAGGTCTGTCCCCCCTTGGGAGAAACAACGTCCCCAAGGGTTGGACTCCCATCCCCTAAAAGACCCCCCGATGCCGCCCCCGGTCCCCTGCCCTCGTCCGGCGACTTTTTAGCAGAGTCCTCTAGGGCCTGGAACCGGTTGGAGAGTGTGATCAGAGGGGGAACGGTGGGCACTTCCGTTGGTACCCTCACGGTCGGGGGTGGGGGGGATTTGGAAGACTTATCAGCCTCTTCCTCCCCTCCTGTTGTTGCGCTTTTTTCCACCCTTTGATATTGTAGGCTGCTCTAAGACTTCCTCATCAACACTTTCATACTGAGAGGAGTTGTCTGAGTCAGCCGCTTTATCCTCCCTCTCCATCCTCTTGATCTCCTCGTTCACCGCTTCCTCCCCCAGGGCCTCAGAGGCTTTAGCCACCAACCCAGAGGGAGGAGCAGGCATCACCCCCGGTTACCCGAGGCTCCACCTGCTCCTTACCCCCCTGGCGAGCCGCCTGCCTCCGCTGATATGAGGGGCCTCTAGTGACTTTGCCTTTCCTCACTGGCCTCTCAGCCCCCTCCCCCGCCACCACCGCCCGCCGCGACAGAGGAAGCCCCGCCGGGAGTTTCCCCCCCACGGTCTCCCCCACCGGGCCCGCAGCAGTATTGGAGAAGGGAGCGAGGGCAGCGGCTATACGGGTGACCAAGGTCACCACACAGGTTGCACCGAAATGTCCCTAACACGCAGCGGCGAGATGGCCCACCCCGCCACACAAGGCACATTTCTGCACCTTGCAGCTTGCGCTGAAGTGGCGGGGATCGCCGCACTTGTGACAAACCTTCGGCTGCCCCTGTAGAAGATCAGGATCCTGTCCCTTCCCAGGAATGCCGAGGAAGGGATGTGGTGTGACCGTATCGCCTGAGACCTTCAACTTAACCATGAAGGTCCAGCCCCCGACCAAATACCAAACTCGTCCCTGTTCTTTTTTGGGACCTCAGTGACTTCCCATACCGGGAAAGCCACGTCATTATGTCCACGCCTGAGAGTGACTCGTTACATGTCACCACGGTCACTCTCTTGACGGAATTTTGGCGAGACACCGCCTGTACGACGAAGCCTCGCCATCCGGGGCTCCCCTTTCACCAGCTCATAATTTGACCAGAAGAGCTCAAGCCCCTCTGGCCGAACAAAGTGATGTCAAAGAAACGGGCTGATGTGGGATGGATCAGGGCAAAGATGTCATCTGCCCTGAAGCCCATCTTCAGGAGGAGCTCCACCACCCTACTCCTGGGTGGGCAAGCTTCACTGCCCCCCCACCGAAGACGGACCACATTCCTCCTTACCAGCCCTTGCCCGGCTGTTGGGAGAGACCAGACAGTCCCTCCCTCTCTTCTCTCTTGGAAGGCGGGCTAAACCATGTCTCTCTATCCAGAAAGACAAGTCCACCGTCCTCCCCTCTACAATTATCGACCTTTCTCCCCTTTTGAGGGCCTCCAGGAAACGGCGGTGCAAAACGCCGTCCCCGGAGTCCAGAGGTGAGGAGACCCCCTGAGAACCCCCCCCGGGAGACCCCCCTACCCCCAGCCGTGACCCCCGCATATGAACGCCTGGGAGCCACGGCTGGGGAGGCAGATGGACCAGCCCTTACCCCACTTACACTTGCTCCCACATTCACACCTGCATCCACCCCGGCATTCACTCCCAGACTCACTCCCTCATTCATACCACCCTCGCCATCACTCACACCTCCATGCACCACCTCCGCAAACAGCTCTTCAAAAATGTCACTCACACCATCACTATCAACCTCACTATCCATACTATCCATATATACACTATTATTTACATTATTTTCATTATTTACAATATTTGTATTATTTACAATATTTACATTGCCTTTATCTTTTCCGCTTTCCACACCTCCTGCTGGGGGCCCTGGCTGGATAAAGATGTCTTTGTCTTCAATCATTTTTTTTTTTCCTCTACCCAGGAGTGCCACTGCCCCTTTAAATGCACCAGAGCAGAGTGCACTTAGTACACCCTGCCTGGGCTCAGGAGCAGCAGCAGCTCCTGGGCTCTCTGGAACCACATTTTTTTTTTTCTCTTTTTTTTTTCCTGTGCTTCCTAGGGCAGGGACGGATCTTGCCACCGCTCCCTGCCCTCCACACACCTCCCCCGCCGGCTTTACCTGGAGCGCCGGAGCCGCCGCACCACCAGATGACGGTAAGTGGGTTGGGGACCCCGACAACTCCCT
Source organism: Oophaga sylvatica (assembly GCA_033576555.1). Classification (NCBI taxonomy): domain Eukaryota; kingdom Metazoa; phylum Chordata; class Amphibia; order Anura; family Dendrobatidae; genus Oophaga; species Oophaga sylvatica. The sequence goes on from JARQOD010002270.1 coordinate 58,268, forward strand.
ACCGGCTTTTGGGGCTGCAGACCCGATGGTATGGGTGGGCAGGACAGAGGGCGGCGGACCCGCCGAGGCCACGCCCCCCCCACCGGCCACAGTCACTCCAGGCTGGGCAGCAGCCCCTTGCGAGGCCACGCCCACCCCAGATGACACGGGCACAGTGGGCGGAGCCACGGCCGCCGAGGCCACGCCCCCCGCCGGCCCACAGTCACTCCAGGCCGGGCAGCAGCCCCTTGCGAGGCCACGCCCACCCCAGATGACACGGGCACAGTGGGCGGAGCCACGGCCGCCGAGGCCACGCCCCCTCCACTGGCTACAGCAACTCCAGGCTGGGCAGCAGCCCCTTGCGAGGCCACACCCACCCCAGATGATGCGAGCACGGCAGGCGTGATTGCGGTCAAGGAGAGCACGCCCCCCCTGCATGCCTCTGCAGGCAGGGCAACATTCAGGGAGGCCACGCCCCCCCCACAGGCCTTCACTGCCTCTCTGAACCCACCCCCTGCTGTAGGCAAGGCTGGCCACTCCCCTTCGGCATCCAGTGGTGGCGGGGTCCCCCGCACGGACCCCTTTTGGGGTCTACGTGCCGAGTGCCCCGGCTTCACCACGGTCGCCTCCAGGGGAGCGACCAACTCCTTGCAGGTCTTTAATTGTTGCTTTACAGCAGTATCTGCGCCCCTTCTATGCTTCTGGACCCCCATAAGTGATCCAGATTTAACGGATCCGTTCGTGGGGGGCCCAGAAGCTGCTCTCACCGCAATTGGAGATGCGGCCCTGGCTTTACCTTTACCAGGTGCTGGGCCAGCCCCCCTGCCACAGGGGACTGAGCCCAAGCACCCCCACTAACGCCACCATTACCAGTACCAGCACCGACCTCCATATCGCTGCCTGAATCCGAACTGCCACCACCAGAAGTGTCAGCAAGACCCAGGCAGACTTTACTCTCCCCGCTCCCTTGCACCGGACCCACCACAGGGCCCGGGCTGGGGTGGGCAGCGGGTTCCACACAGCGTGACTGGGGGGCCCCGGAAAGAGGGACAAAAACAAGTTTCTCCTCCACCACTTGCTTCGCCTTACGCCTTCTTCCCCTCTTCCCAGTTGCCTCATCCTCAAGGCAGACCTCGTCCCCAAACAACAGCGTGCCAAACCGTGCCGGGGACTCAATCTGCCTCATTTGCTGTAGGATGAGGCAGCCCCCCTTGTTATTTCTCCCGCTCCCTCCATCCTCCCCCTCACTCCCACTTTCCTCCATGTCACTGGTGTCCGGTGGGAGAGCCACTTGTTCGGGGGCTATCCCGCTGTGCGATACCTGGGAGCTTTTACCCACCAGGTCCTGGGCGCTCTTACTCACCAGGTCCCCAGGTGGAGCTGGCGCAGATGTTCCGCCATCTTCCTCCTCCTCGTCCTCCACCTGGCTGGAGCCTCCTGACCCCCCAGGAGACCCCCCGGTCAGGGCTCTGAACCGGTCATCGTTCTTTAACTTCTCCTCGAAGGGGCCGCTTCCCTCCAGGATGATCTTCCTCCTCTCCTCCAGTGCTCTTATCTCCCCCTTCAGCTTTCCGACCATGGCAGATACCTCCGCTCTCTTTGAGGCAGGGAGCCGATTTTTTGCTGTCACTTCGGGCTCCCCTCAACCTCTCCCGGAGTATCCTCAGCTGCTTAGCTGCCTCCTCATACTCACAGAGGTGGGCATGGATGCGGGAGGCATAGATGGTGGACGGCTCTCCCGCAGCCTTGGAGCCCCAGATATTAAGGGGGGCTCCTGCCGCACCTCTGCCTGCAGCCTCCTCACCGGGAGAAGGAGCTGCCACGGCCCCGGCTTCAGGGGTCCTGGATCCTGGAGCCTTGCGGCCCCCCGGTGTCTTCCTTCTATTCATCCCTGGGACTGGCTTGTTTCAGCGTGGGCCTCCAGATGATATGTGAGGCCCCCCACCCCCAGCTAGCTTGCCGGGGGGTGGGAGCCAGGGGCACAGCCCCGACGCTCAGTCCCAGGGAAGGTCTCTCTGCCTGGGAAGGGGCAGGTAGCAGTCCAGATGAGAAAAAAAAATCCTCCTTCCCAGGCACTCAGCTCCAAGCAGCCTTGCTCTCTGCTTCCTCCTCCTCCAGCCACACACCTCTCCACTTCCTGTGTGGAGCTGGAACTCTTTTTTTTATTCATGAAAATACAAAAAACAAACATTACATATCTATAAAACCCAGAGACCAAAAACCAGAAAACAATTACATGAAGAAAATAAAATTACACAACATAAAAATAGGAAACTTGGGAACCAGCTTCCTCTCATCGTCTTCCATCCAGTACCCAATATCCAGAATCCTAGGCCCAGTGTCAAAATCCACTTTTTGGGCCCTCTTGAACTTTCCAGTTCTTTAGTGACCCCCAGCAGGAAAATTTTCCTTCCAAGAAAAAAAAAAAACAAAACAGCACATAAAAGGAAAATAAAAAACCCACATTCACGCCTTCACCTATTCACACCCACTCGCTTACTCACCATTCATCCCTATTTACATTTATTTACATAGAAATAATAACAAAGTCTGCCCCACTGCCTTCAAACTAAACTTTATAATAGGCCCCTCTGGCCATTTATACCCTCAATATACTTAAAACTATACTTATAACTAAATACCACACTTTTGTTTTTTGTTTTTTTATTATTATTATTATTTTTTTTAATATTTTTATTTTATGTTATTATTATAAGCCCCCCACCAACACCCAGGTCCATAAGTTCATGGCCTCTTCAAATCCGTCACTGCAAGCTTGGGTCCATCAAAGTTTATGCCCCTTCCACACAATATCTATTTCTGGGTCCATGGGTCCATTTGGCGAAGTTGCCAGTATGACCTTTCTTCCATATTCACCCGAAAACCCAAAACAACCCCCACCCAACCTAAGCTATCCCCCCCACTCTAACTACGCACTCAAGTCATACATTATAAACATAATTATACATAATACACATATAACCTATATAAACACAACACATACTTATACTTATTTTACTTCTATCTCATAACCATATTATCCTTATTTTCTTAACCTGCAAGGCCCAAGTTCGGTGCCTGCAAACCCAATATCCATTTTTTCCCATGACAAAACAAAAAGCTAGATGTGCCACACTAGCCCACCACCAGGGAGAGGAGTTTTGAGAGGCCCCATCCCTACCACCAGCACATACTCCCTATCCCTCATCAGACTAAAGCTATCCCTACGACTGACCCTGAAAACCTGTCCCTACCTGACCCTTCCTATCCCTACTCTACCTAACTTAACTTTACTAACTCTCTATCTGACCCTCACGCTGACCCTCCCTGACCCTATCTGCCCCTACTTCTCTCCCTCAATACCCCACACCACCTTATTCTATCCCTACACCATTCACACACAAAGCAACTCTCCCTTGAGTGTGTTTTTAAAAGGAGAAGCCCCTCCAAAGCCAAGACGCCCTCCTCACACCCAACCTCTCAAACTCCAAAGAATGCACCTTCCCCAGGTCACCCAAGATGTTACTAACCACATCATCCCGGGGAGGGCTTTCTGTTGCGTCAAAACTAGACACCGTGCATTCCACGTGTAAAACCTGACCACTACACTAACTAGGAATAAAGTGCTCTGCTCTCGGCCACCCAGGGATCTGAACGCCCCATAGACCCACTCGGCGTAGGAAAGGGACGCCAGCCGCGGCCAACGTATGGAAGCACCCACCCTGTTGTAAACCTCTGCATTAAAGGGACACTGAAGGAGGAAGTGCTTCATGCTTTCCAGCATGTCTCCACACTCCTCACGGGGACAACCCCGATCATTGGAGTTCCTGTACTTCAGGTTGTCCCTTACATACAGTCTCCCGTGAAAGCAGCTCCAGGCCAAGTCCCAAAACTTTGTGGGGATCCGCTTTGAATTTAAAAGCCCAAGCCCCACCTCCAGATCCCGGCCTGGGCAATCCCTGAGGACAAGGGGCTTCTGGAAATGGGTCAACAGAACCCTTCTGTCAAGACATTGTCCCGACATGGTCCTGATTTCCCTCATTTCCAGACCCCACCGGCGGATTACCTTCAGAACCGGGGTAGCGTAACTCGGGAGATGTCCGTGAGGAGTACGGAGATCCTTCACTTGCCCTCCTGTCTCCCATTCCTGGAAGAAGGGCCGAAACCAACCCCTGCAGGAGAATACCCACGGAGGAGCCCTCTCCAGCCAGAGGTTGGAAATATTGGCTTTAAGAAAGGTGTTCACTAAGAACACTACTGGGTTGACCATACCCAACCCACCTAGTCTCCTCGTACGGTACGTGACCTCCCTCTTGATTAGGTTGAGCCTATTCCCCCATAACAGCTGGAAGAACAGGCTGTAAACCCGTGTCCAGAGAGGTTCTGGCAAGATGCACACACTGCCCAGGTAAATTAACAAGGGAAGCAGAAAGCCTTTATCCAAGCTAACCCTTTCCCTCAGAGTTAAAGACCAACCCTTCCACTGGTCCACCTTTTGGGCGGCAATCTTGAGTCTGCCCTCCCAATTTTTCTGGGGGTATTCCCCGGGGCCAAATTCGATGCCTAAAATTTTGGCGGAGGCCTGGGGTTCTGGAAGGGTGCACGGGAGATCAAAACTAGATTCTCCCCCTCCCAGCCAGAGACTTTCACACTTCTCCAGGTTGATCATGGACCCGGATGCCTCCGAGTAACGCACGACCTCGGACATGACCCAGTCCGCCTCCCCTCTCGAGGATACGAAAAGGGAAACATCATCAGCGTACGCCACCACCCTCAGAGGGGGCCCAGAGCCCGCCTGGTCCATCCCGACTCCCACCAACGGTCCACGATCCACCCTCCTCAGGAAGGGATAGATCGCGAACGCGTATAAAAGTGGGCTCAGAGGACAGCCCTGACGGACCCCAGAATCCACCTCAAAAGGGCGACCTGACCAACCGTTCACCAGCGGGAAAGTCTCAGCCCCTTGATACAAGATCTCTAACCATTTTACAAACCTCCCAGGCAGACTTTACCTCAAAAGGACTGACCAGAGGTACTCATGGTTAACCCGGTCAAAGGCTTTTGCTTGATCTAATGACAGTAGGTACCCCTTCCAGTGACCTGCCCTACCCTGTTCCACTGCCTCTCGGACACCAAGCACAGCACTAAAAGTGCTGCGGCCTGGAACAGAGCAGTGCTGGGCCTCCGAAAGGAGCCGGGGTGCAAACTTGACCAGCCGATTAAACAACACCTTCGCCAGAACCTTCCGGTCCGTATTGAGAAGTGCTATGGGACGCCAATTCTCAATACGGGACGAGTCTTTACCCTTTGACAGAATAATCAGGGCTGACCTCCTCATTGAACCGGGAAGAGCGCCCGAGGAAAGACACTCATTAAACACCCCAGTCAAGAGGGGGACCAAGGAGTCCCTAAAGGTCTTATAGAACTCGGATGTTAAGCCATCCGGACCTGGCGATTTCTTGGGCCAAAGCCCATCAATGGCCAGTTTCACTTCCTCTTCCCTGATTGCTTCTGCCAAAACACCAAGAGAGGGATCATCCCCTGGCTCAGGGATGGTTTCAGCCAGGAAAGCCGACATCTCATCCCGATTCAGGTCCCTCTTTCCCAAGAGGCGTGAGTAAAAGGACCTGACCACCTCCAGGATCCCTGATTTGGATCTGTTCAGGGACCCAGTACTGTCGATCAGTCCTGTCACCATCTTACAATTCACTGACATCTTACAGTTCCTGTAGGGGTCAGGTGAGCGGTACTTCCAGAAATCCCTCTCAAAAACCAAAGATGTGTGCCTATCATACTGACACCTCTTAAGCAAAGACTTCACTCTGGAGATTTCCTCACGGTCACCTCCAGTCGAGACGAGCTGCTCGAGTTTCCTCCCCAGAGCCTGATACAAGCGATGCCTGTTCAGACTCCTGAGGCTCGAGAGCTGGCGGAAGAACCCCGCCACCCGCTTTTTGAAGATCTCCCACCACTCTAACTTACTACTACAGAGATCCAAAAGCGGTACCTGGCTCTGAAGAAAATCCTCGAAGGATTGTCTCACCTCCGCTTCTTCCAGCAGGGACAAATTCAGCTTCCACAGCCCTCTTCCCATCCGGGGAGTCTCTGCAACATTCAGAGAAAAGAAAATTAGACAGTGATCGGAGAACTCCACCTCAACGGCGGACACAGCAGAAAAGATGGCGTCCTCCTTTAAAAAAAACCTGTCTATTCTAGATCTACAGCTACCCCTATGATAGGTGAAACCCCCGTGGCCTGGGGTGTGCCGGATGTGGACATCCACCAGGCGAGCTTCACTGCTATGCTATTAAGCGCGACGCTGTCATAAGCCAGGCGATCTCCAGGACCCCCCCAATCATGGGACCTCGTAATGGTGTTGAAGTCCCCACCAAAGACTACCTGTCGACTTGTAAAAAGAAAGGGCTTAATCTTCAGGAAGAGACATTTCCGGTCCCACTTTGACTGTGGGCCGTAGATGTTTATGAGCCGCAGCTCTTATCCCCTCATGAAGACGTCAAGGACCAGGCACCTCCCCATTTCTAACTCGATCACTCGTCTGCATTCCACATCTGCAGTCTTAAAAAGGACTGCCACCCCGCTATACGGCTCGGCCGCAAGAGACCAGTATGAGGGCCCGCACCTCCACTCTCTCCATGCTTTATGTATGGCCCCCATGTCAGTTAGTCTGGTCTCCTGCAAAAATAAAATTTCAGCCTCAATTCGGGTGAGAAAATCAAAGGCCGTAAATCTAGCCGCATCTGACTTAATGCTGGCGACATTAATGGACGCCAGCGTCAACGGGGCGAGTTCAGCCATCATGAGTGATCAAGTTCGACGGCCTTCTTCTTACCCACCCTGCTCTCACCACCCTCTGGGGAGGAGTCAGAACCCTTCCTCTTTAAGGTGGTCGAGGTGTCCATTCTTCCTCCCCTGGTGTTCTCACCTCCGGACTCCGGGTCTGTCCCCCCCCTTAGGAGAAACAACATCCCCCAAGGGTTGGACTCCGCCATCCCCTGAAGGACCCCCCGATGCCGCCCCCTGCCCCTTGCCCTCGTCTGGCGACTCTTTAGCAGAGTCTCCAAGGGCTTGGAACCGGTTGGAGAGTGTGATCAGAGGGGGAACGGTGGGCCCTTCCGTTGGTACTCTCACGGTCGGGGGTGGGGTGGATTTGGAAGACTTGTTCAGCCTCCTCCTCCCCCCTTGTTGGTACGTTTTTTTCCCACCCATTGATGTTGTAGGCTGCTCTACGACTTCCTCATCAACACTTTCATATTGAGAGGAGCTGTCTGAGTCAGCCGCTTTATCCTCCATCTCCATCCTCCTGATCTCCTCGTTCACCGCTTCCTCCCTCAGGGCCTCAGAGGCTTTAGCCACCAACCTAGAGGGAGGAGCAGGCACCAGCCCGGCTACCCGAGGTTCCACCTGCTCCTTACCCCCATGGTGAGCCGCCTGCCTCCGCTGATATGAGGGGCCTCTAGTGACCTTGCCTTTCCTCACCGGCCCCTCAGCCCCCTCCCAGCCACCACTGCCCGCCGCGATGGAGGGAGCCCCGCCGGAGGTTTCCCCCCCACGGTCTCCCCCCACCGGGCCCGCAGCAGTATTGGAGAAGGAGCGAGGGCAGCGGCTATACGGGTGACCAAGGTCACCACACAGGTGGCACCGAATGTCCTTACACGCAGTGGCGAGATGACCCACCCCGCCACACAAGGCACATTTCTGCTCCTTGCAGCTTGCGCTGAAGTGGCGGGGATCGCCGCACTTGTGACAGACCTTCGGCTGCCCCTGGTAGAAGACCAGGATCCTGTCCCTTTCCAGGAATGCCAAGGAAGGGATGTGGGTGACCGTATCGCCTGAGACCTTCAACTTAACCATGAAGGTCCAGCCCCCCGACCAAATACCAAATTCGTCCCTGTTCTTTTTTGGGACCTCGGTGACTTCCCCATAACGGGAAAGCCACGTCATTATGTCCATGCCTGAGAGTGACTCGTTACATGTCACCACGGTCACTCTCTTGACGGAATTCTGGCGAGACACCGCCTGCAAGACGAAGCCTCGCCATCCGGGCTCCCCCTTCACCAGCTCATAATTTGACCAGAAGAGCTCAAGCCCCTCTGGCCGAACAAAGCTGATGTCAAAGAAACGGGCTGATGAGGGATGGATCAGGGCAAAGATGTCATCTGCCCTGAAGCCCATCTTCAGGAGGAGCTCCACCACCCTGCTCCTGGGTGGGCAAGCTTCACTGCCCCCCCACCGAAGACGGACCACATTCCTCCTCACCGGCCCTTGCCCGGCTGTTGGGAGAGACCAGACAGTCCCTCCCTCTCTTCTCTCTTGGAAGGCGGCCAAACCATGCCTCTCTATCCAGAAAGACAAGTCCACCGTCCTCCCCTCTACTATTATTGATCTTTCTCCCCTTTTGAGGGCCTCCAGGAAACGGCGGTGCAAAACGCCGTCCCCGGAGTCCAGAGGTGAGGAGACCCCCTGAGAACCCCCCCGGGAGCCCCCCGACCCCAGCCGCGACCCCCGCAAATGAACGCCTGGGTGCCACGGCTGGGGGGGCAGATGGGCCAGCCCCCTACCCACTCGTACTTGCTCCCATATTCACTCTTGCATCCACCCCTGCATTCACTCCCACTCTCACTCCCTCATTCATACCACTTTCGCCATCATTCATACCTCCATGCACCACCTCAGAAAAAAGTTCCTCAAAAATGTCACTCACACCATCACTATCATCCTCACTATCCATATATACATTATTTACACTATTCACATTAATTACATTATTATTTACTTTGCCTTTAGCATTGCCTTTAGCATTCTTAACACCTCCTGCTGGGGGCCCTGGCTGGATTGCAGTCTTTTTGCCACTTTTTTCTCTTCTGCCCATGAGTGCCGCTGCCCCTTTAAATGCCCCAGAGCAGAGAGCACTCAGTACACTCTGCCTGGGCTCGGGAGCAGCAGCAGCTCCTGAGCTCTCCGGTACCAATTTATTTCTTTCTCTTTATCTGTGCTTCCTCGGGCAGGGACGGACCTTGCCACCGCACTCTGCCCTCCACACACCTCCCCCGCCGGCTTCACCTGGAGCGCCGGAGCCCCCGCACCACCAGATGATGGTAAGTGGGCTGGGGACCCCGACAACTCCCTACCGGCTTTCGGGGGCGCAGAACCGATGGTATGGGTGGGCAGGACAGAGGGCGGCGGACCCGCCGAGGCCACGCCCCCCCACCGGCCACAGCCACTCCAGGCTGGGCAACAGCCCCTTTCGAGGCCACGCCCCCCCACCGGCCGCAGCCACTCCAGGCTGGGCAGCAGCCCCTTTCGAGGCCACGCCCACCTCAGATGACACGGACACAGTGGGCGGAGCCACGGCTGCCGAGGCCACGCCCCCCACCGTCCACAGCCACTCCAGGCTGGGCAGCAGCCCCTTGCGAGGCCACACCCACCCCAGATGACGCGAGCACGGCGGGCGGGACTGCGGCCGAGGAGGGCACGCCCCCTTGCATGCCTCTGCCTTTGCAGGCAGGGCAACATTCAGGGAGGCCACGCCCCCCTCACAGGCCTTCACCGCCTCTCTGCACCCACCACCTGCTGTAGGCAAGGCTGGCCACTCCCCTTCGGCATCCAGTGGTGGCGGGGCCCCCCGCACGGACCCCTTTTGGGGTCTACGTGCCGAGTGCCCCGGCTTCACCACGGCCGCCTCCAGGGGAGCGACCAACACCTTGCAGGTTTTTAATTGCTGCTTTACAGCAGTATCCGCGCCCTTCCTATGCTTCTGGACCCCCATAAGTGATCCAGATTTAACGGACCCATTCGTGGGTGGCCCAGAAGCTGCTCTCACCGCCGGAGATGCGGCCCCGGCTTTACCTTTACCTGGTGCTGGGCCAGCCCCCCCTGCCACAGGAGACTGAGCCCAAGCACCAACTCCACCAATACCGCACCGACCTCCATATCGCTGCCTGAATCTGAACTGCCACCACCAGATGTGACAGCAAGACCCAGGCAGACCTTACTCTCCCCGCTTTCTTGCTCCGGACTCACCACAGGGCCCGAGCTGGGGTGGGCAGTGGGTTCCGCACAACGGGACTGGGGGGCCCCGGAAAGAGGGACAAAAACAAGCTTCTCCTCCACCACTTGCTTTGCCTTACGCCTCCTCCTCCTCTTCCCGGTTGCCTCATCCTTGAGGCAGACCTCGTCCCCAAACAACAGTGTGCCAAACCGTGCTGGAGACTCAATCTGCCTCACTTGCTGTAGGATGAGACAGCCCCCCTCGTTATTACTCCCGCTCCCTCCATCCTCCCCCTCACTCCCACTTTCCTCCATGTCACTGGAGTCCGGTGGGAGAGCCACTTGTTCGGGGGCTATCCCGCTGCGCAATACCTGGGCGCTCTTACCCACCAGGTCCTGGGCGCTCTTACCCACCAGGTCCTGGGCGCTCTTACCCACCAGGTCCTCAGGTGGAGCTGGCACAGATGTTCCGCCATTTTCCTCCTCCTCATCCTCCACCTGGCTGGGGCCTCCTGACCCCCCAGGAGACCCACCGGTCAGGGCTCTGAACCGGTCATCGTTCCTTAGCTTCTCCCCAAAGGGGCCGCTTCCCTCCAGGATGGTCTTCCTCTCCTCCAGCGTTCTTATCTCCCCCTTCAGCCTTTCGACCGTGGCAGATACCTCCGCTCTCTTTGAGGCAGGGAGCCGATTTTTTGCCGTTACTCGGGCTCCCCTCAACTCCTCCCGGAGTCTCCTCAGCTGCTTAGCTGCCTCCTCATATTCACAGAGGTGGGCATGGATGCGGGAGGCGTAGATGGTAGCCGGCTCTCCCGCAGTCTTGGAGCCCCAGATGTTAGGGGGGCTCCTGCGGCACCTCTGCCCGCAGCCTCCTCACCGGGAGAAGGAGCTGCCACGGCCCCGGCTTCAGGGGTCCCGGATCCTGGAGCCTTGCAGCCCCCCGGTATCTTTTTCATCCCTGGGACTGGCTTGCTGCAGCATGGGCCTCAAGATGGAGTGTGAGGCCCCCCACCCCCAGCTAGCTTGCCGGGGTGGGAGCCAGGGGCACAGCCCCCACGCTCAGTCCCAGGGAAGGTCGCTTTGCCTGGGAAGGAGCAGGTTACAGTCCAGAGAGAAAAAAAAATCCTCCTCCCCAGGCACTCAGCTCCTAGCAGTCTTGCTCTCTGCTTCCTCCACCTCCAGCCACACCTCTCCACTTCCTGTGTGGAGCTGGAACTCTTTTTTTATTAATAAAGTACAAAACACAACAAATGCATAAACCAAAAACACCAATCCAAAACGAAAAAACAATACCGAAAAAAAAAATAACTTGATACACGTTCCTTCACGTCTTGTCCTTATTAACCGAAATCATTCTTTCTTCCTCACATGAGTCCACTTGTAGAACTTCACAGCTCTTCAGGGACCCCCAGCAGGAAACCTTCCAGAGAAAAGGGAAAACCAAAAGGGGAAACAAAAAAGAAACAACCCACATTCTCACTCATTCACCTACATACACACCGCACTTATTCACCATATTTACAAGAAAATAACAACAAAAGGGTTTGGCCCACTGCCTCAACTCAAAACACAAAAAGGCCAATCTGGCCACCACAATAGAATACTTAACCTCCTAAACATATATATATATATATTTTTATTTTCTTTATTTTACCCCCCACCTCACCACAGGTCCATTAGTTCATGGCCTCTTCACTGCAAAACTTGGGTCCATATAACATTTATGCCCCTGTTTCCACATAGCATTCCTTTGGGTCCGTGGGTCCATAGCAAGTTTCTTGCCCACTGCCCTTCAAAAAATTTTTCACCACACCCCAAACGCCCCCAGACAACCCCCACCCAACCTAACTATATCCCCACAATCAACAATCTACATACCCTCAAAATAATCATCTTAATGAACCATATAATATATACATACATATAATATAACTACAAAACACAATTTACAACAACAACATTATCAATATGTGCCATACTGCAACATAACTAATTTTAAACATTTCCTATCATACAAGGCCCAAGTTTGGTGCCTGCAAGCCTCAATATCCATTCTTATTTTATTGCAAAACAAAAAGCTACATTGTGTCATGCAATAGCCCACCACCAGGAGACTGGAGCCCTAAGAGGCCCTATCCCTTACCAACAACACATTCACCCTGTCCCTTGTCAATTAAAACTGTCCCTACTTCTATCCCTAACAAACTGTCCCTATCTATCCCTATCTATCCCTACTCTACCTAACTTAACTAACTCTCTATCTGTCCCTCACACTGACCCTCCCTGACCCTATATGCCCCTACTTCTCTCCCTCAACACCCACACCACCTTATGCTATCCCTACCACCATTCACACACAAAACTTTCCCTTGAGTGTGTTTTTAAAAGGAGAAGCCCCTCCAAAGCCAAGAGGCCCTCCTTGTTATGATCTGCTACAAGCACTATAGAAAGGTGGGAATTCTGTCCCTACAATAGGACTGAGCTGGATCCCTACGATGTAACGGGGAACCTGATCCTGCGACCAGACCCGCTAAAGTCCTCAGCTAGTCTGAACGAAGACCTATAGTTGCGAGGGAGGAATCCCTACAAGATCTAGGGACTGGGTGAAAAGGTGGACACCTCCTAACAGAAATTGTAGCAGGGAAAATAAAACAGAAAACAAATACTAAGAGATCCTAAGATCAAGCAAAACTGACAGAGTAAGGCACCTAAGCACCCGGCTAGCTTAAGAGTAGATAATACAATGAAGTCCAGCAAAGCCAGAAGGGCGGAGCCAGACTAAATAGGGAAAAAAGGTCATGTAACAGCAAACTGAAACAGAATCTGACAAGAGGGTTATAACAGTACCCTCCCTTCAAAGAGGATCCTCCGGATCCCCTATGACTTAGGCTTATCCAGAAATCTCTTGTGAAACGCTCTGACAAGTCTAGACGCAGAAACATCATCCGCCCTCACCCATGAGTTATCCTCGGGTCCATAACCCTTCCAAGCGACGAGGTACTGCAAACCCCCTCTATACCTTCTAGAATTTAGGATGCGGGAAATCTCGTATTGCCCGTCCTCCACCACCAGGGGAACAGTGGCCGAGACGTCTCCATCTGAGACCTCAGCTTTTTCAAGAGAGAAACATGAAACACCGGATTAATCTTCCAGGTGGTAGGAAGCTCCAACTTAACAGCAGATTGGTTAATAACCTGAAGCACCTTAAAGGGCCCTACAAACTTGGGACCCAATTTCTTAGACGGAATCCTCAAGCGCAGATTCTTAGAGGACAACCAAACCATGTCACCAATAGCAAACAAAACCTCTTGTCGTTTTCTATCAAAATACACTTTGGATCTTTTGTTAGCCTCCTGAAGATTACCACGCACATCAGTCCAAACTCTCTCCAAAACACCAGAAAAATTCTCCTCTTCAGGTACAGCCGATCCCAACTTGGAAAATGACCCAAATGACGGATGTCTCCCAGAACAACAAAAAAAAAGGCGAACAACCAGCAGAAGCGGATGTATGGTTGTTAAGAGCAAACTCAGCAAGTGGCAGAAACTCAGACCACCCCTCTTGATTATCAGTCACAAAACAACGCAAAAACTGCTCAACATCCTGGTTTTTCCTTTCTGTCTGGCCATTAGACTCAGGATGATATCCGGATGAAAACGACAAATGAACTCCCAACCTGTCACAAAAGGCGCGCCAAAAACGAGCCACAAACTGAGGTCCCCTATCAGAAACAATGTCAGTAGGAACACCATGTAGTCTGACTATTTCCTTGACAAAGGCCTTAGCGAGAGTCTTAGCGCAGGGCAGTTTGATGAAAGGAACCAAGTGACACATCTTGCTAAAACGGTCCACGACCACCCAGATGACAGTGAAACCCTCAGAGAGGGGAAGGTCAGTAATAAAGTCCATAGCCAAATGTGTCCAAGGTGCACTAGGAACCTCCAGAGGGCAAAGTAACCCCGCAGCAGGAGTATGAGAAGACTTAGATCTAGCACACACAGTGCATTGACATACCCACTTAATGACTTCCTTCTGCCATCCTGGCCACCAAAAACTGCGACCCACAAGTCTCTTGGTCTCAGAGATTCCAGGATGACCTGCCAAGCGAGAGTCATGACATTCAACAAACAAATCTCTCCTCAGGGTACCAGGCACAAACAACCTCCCATGAGGCGTGTTAGATGGGGCATTCTCCTGTGCTTTAAGAATCTCATCTTCCAACACGGAGTCCAAAACAGCAATAACAACCCCCTCTTGCAAGATGTTTTCCTCCTCCTCCTCAGTACCCACCATATGAGAAAAGCTGCGAGACAAAGCATCAGCTTTAACATTTTTAGTACCTGGGATGTAAGTAACGGTAAAATTAAACCATGAGAAAAACAGTGCCCACCTAGCCTGACGGGCATTCAAGCGTTTGGCAGCATCAAGGTAGATCAGATTTTTATGATCGGTGAAGACTTGAATGGAAAATTCCGCTCCCTCCAAAAAATGACGCCAGTGTTCAAATGCGAGTTTAATTGCCAACAATTCCCGATTACCGATATCATAATTTAGTTCAGACTCAGAAAATTTCTTTGAAAAAAAAGCACAGGGATGTACTCCATCCGTCTTTGCCTGAGACAACACTGCGCCGACCCCCACAGAAGAAGCATCAACCTCAACCAAAAATGGTTTAGTCACATCAGGCTGCGTAAGGATGGGAGCAGAGCTGAACCTCTCCTTTAGCAACACAAAAGCCTCAATGGCCTCAGTAGTCCACTGAACCGCATCAGCACCTTTCCTGGTGAGATCGGTCAGAGGTTTGGCAATCACAGAAAAATCTTTTATGAATTTTCTATAATAATTGGCGAACCCCAAAAACCTCTGTATTGATTTCACACCAATAGGTCTAGGCCAATCCTGCACAGCTTGCACTTTCACCGGATCCATCTCAAAACCTTCACTGGAGACAATGTAGCCCAAAAAACTAAGTCTCTGTACAGCGAACTCACATTTTTCTAGTTTGGCAAAAAGTGAATTATCAGTCAGTAACTGTAATACTTCACGCACACTCCTCCAATGAGACTCCAGATCCGGTGAATAAATCAAAATGTCATCCAAATACACAACCACACTTCTGCCAATCAAAGGTCTAAGGATGTCATTAATAAGATTCTGAAAAAATGCCGGAGCACTGGAAAGTCCAAAAGGCATAACCAGATTCTCAAAATGACCCAGTGGAGTGTTAAACGCAGTCTTCCATTCATCCCCCTCCTTCATGCGCAACAAATTGTATGCCCCTCGAAGATCAATTTTAGAGAACCACTTGGCCCCCACTAACTGGTTAAACAAATCAGGAATCAATGGCAGTGGGTAAAGGGTATGCCACACTAAACAATATCGCTAACGGGATCGCTAAAAAACGTCACTATTTAGCGATCCCGTTAGCGATATTGTTCAGTGCGGCAGCTTCCAGCGACGAGCTTCCTGCTGTGATCTCGCTCGTCGCTGGAATCGTTCCGGACCCTATTTCATCGCTGGCGCTCCCGCTGGGTAAGTATCTAATCGCTGTGTGGCACCTTTTCTTAGCGATTTAGCGGTACTTTTGTACCGCTAAAGTCGTTAAGAAGATCGCTAACGGCGATAGCGTCGTTAACTATATCGCTAAATGTGGCCGCATTTAGCGATATAGAAACAATCCCGCTAGCGATCTCATTAGTATGCAACGCTAACGAGATCGCTAGCGGGATAGCTTAGTGTGGCAGTACCTTCAGGATTGCGTACAGTAATCTTATTAATCTCACGAAAGTCTAGACAAGGCTGTAAACCGCCGTCCTTTTTTTTAACAAAAAAAAATCCAACCGCCACAGGAGATTTGGAAGGCCTAATGTGACCGGCGGCCAAGCTTGTCTGTATGTATTCCTCCAAAGCCTTTCTCTCAGGAATAGTCAAATTAAATAAACGACTTTTAGGAAGAGGCGCTCCAGAGACAAATTCAATTGCACAATCATAATCTCTATGAGGAGGCAATACCTGCGATTCCTTATCAGAAAAAACTTTCCAAAAATCCTGAATAGGTACAGGTAACTCCCCCTTAACTACAGCAGCAATACGCCCGTTACAACACTTGTCATAACAATTGGGACTCCAGGACTTAATTTCATTGGTAGACCAATCCAGTACTGGATTGTGCAATTTTAACCAGGGTAACCCCAAAATCACCGGTGAGGGCAAATTATTCAAAACTACCAAATCCAAATTCTCTTGATGAACACCATTAATAGTAAGAGGAAATTCACAGATATGGTGAGTAACATTTTCAAGTGAGAACCATCCACAGACACCACATTAATAGGGGAAGACAGAAGTTTGGGTTTTAATTTTAGTTTTTCCAAAAATTTCCCATCAATCACATTGAGAGTTGAACCACAATCCACAAATACCCGAAACTCCATTAATTCCTCCTCACCAGCAGTGGTAGCAGAAAGAAAGACACCTTTATTGTTTAAACAAGCTATACGGGCGAAACTGACCTCATTTTTTTTTCTCTTTATTCATTCGAAGCGCACAGTTCTTAATGAAATGCTCAGATTTACCACAATAGAAACACAAGCCCTTAGCAAATCTGCGTTCTTTTTCCCGAGAGTGAGGTGTCATTGCTCCAATTTCCATCGGCTCTGCAATGTCAGTACATTCCTTCTCCAAACTTGGAGCTGACAAGACAGATTTACTCTCATTAACCCTTGCACGCAGTCTCCTATCCACCCGTATGGCTAATTGCATAGCCTCTTGCAAGTTACCAGGTATAGGATAAGCAATCAGCAAATCTTTAACCCTTTCACTTAACCCTGCAAGAAACAAACTTTTCAAAGCTGAATCGTTCCAGCCCACCTGTGTGGACCACCTTCGGAAGTGAGTACAATATTTTTCCACATTACCTGATCCCTGTCTCAAACGTCTCAATTCTGTCTCAGCTGATGAAACACGATCCGGATCGTCATATAACAACCCCAAAGCAGAAAAAAAACTATCTACAGATCTAAAGCATGGATCACTAGGCTGCAGAGAAAAGGCCCAGTCCTGAGGTTCTTTGCGCAAAAGTGACATTATGAACCCTATGCGCTGTGATTCATCACCAGAGGATCTGGATCTCAAACGGAAATACAACAAGCAAGCATTTTTAAAAGAAAAAAAATCTTGTTGTTCACCAAAAAATAAATCAGGCAAACGTACCTTTGGCTCCACGAAATGTGCTCCAGAACAACTACTCACGTGTTGCTGGATTTCAGCCACCTCTAGAGAGAGACCCTGCAGGCGTTCAGCCAAATCCTGAACCGACACCATGATGGAAAACAGAAAATCTTTCCTTAGAGATTTTTTTTTTTTTTTTTCTTTGGGCTGGACTTACTGTTATTATCTGCTACAAGCACTAAGGAAAGGTGGGAATTCTGTCCCTACAATAGGACTGAGCTGGATCCCTACGATGTAACGGGGAACCTGATCCTGCGACCAGACCCGCTAAAGTCCTCAGCTAGTCTGAACGAAGACCTATAGTTGCGAGGGAGGAATCCCTACAAGATCTAGGGACTGGGTGAAAAGGTGGACACCTCCTAACAGAAATTGTAGCAGGGAAAATAAAACAGAAAACAAATACTAAGAGATCCTAAGATCAAGCAAAACTGACAGAGTAAGGCACCTAAGCACCCGGCTAGCTTAAGAGTAGATAATACAATGAAGTCCAGCAAAGCCAGAAGGGCGGAGCCAGACTAAATAGGGAAAAAAGGTCATGTGACAGCAAACTGAAGCAGAATCTGACAAGAGGGTTATAACACTCCTCACACCCAGCCTCTCGAACTCCAAAGAACGCACCTTCCCCAGGTCACCCAAGATGTTACTAACCACCTCATCCCGGGGGAGGGCTTTCTGTTGCGTCGATACTACACACCATGCATTCCACGTGTAAAACCTGACCACTACGCTAACTAGAAATAAAGTGCTCCGCTCTCGGCCACCCAGGGATCTGAACGCCCCATAAACCCACTCGGCGTAGGAAAGGGACGCCAGCCGCGGCCAACGTATGGAAGCACCCACCCTGTTGTAAACCTCTGCATTAAAGGGACACTGAAGGAGGAAGTGCTCCATGCTTTCCAGCACGTTGCCACACTCCTCACGAGGACAACCCCGATCATCGGAGTTCCTGTACTTCAAGTTGTCCCTTACATACAGTCTCCCGTGAAAGCAGCACCAGGCCAAGTCCCAAAACTTCGTGGGGATCCGCTCTGAATTTAAAAGCCCGAGCCCGACCTCCAGATCCCGGCCTGGGCAATCCCTGAGGACCAGGGGCTTCTGGAAATGGGTCAACAGAACCCTTCTGTCAAGACATTGTCTCGACATGGTCCTGATTTCCCTCATTTCCAGACCCCACCGACAGATTACCTTCATAAGCGGGGTAGCGTAAGCCGGGAGATGTCCGTGAGGTGTAGGGAGATCCTTCACTTGCCCTCCTGTCTCCCATTCCTGGAAGAAGGGCCGAAACCAACCCCTGCAGGAGAATACCCACGGAGGAGCCCTCTCCAGCCAGAGGTTCGAAATGTTGGCTTTAAGAAAGGTATTCACTAAGAACACTACTGGGTTGACCATACCCAACCCACCTAGTCTCCTCGTACGGTACGTGACCTCTCTCTTGATTAGGTTGAGCCTATTCCCCCATAACAGCTGGAAGAACAGGCTGTAAACCCGTGTCCAGAGAGGTTCTGGCAAGATGCACACACTGCCCAGGTAAATTAACAAGGGAAGCAGAAAGCCTTTAGCCAAGCCAACCCTTTCCCTCAGGGTTAAAGACCAACCCTTCCACTGGTCCACCTTTTGGGCGGCAATCTTGAGTCTGCCCTCCCAATTTTGCTGGGGGTAGTCCCTGGGGCCAAATTCGATGCCTAGAATTTTGGCAGAGGCCTGGGGCTCTGTAAGGGTGCCCGGGAGATCAAAACTAGGATCTCCCCCTCCCAGCCAGAGACTCTCACACTTTTCCCGGTTGATCATGGACCCGGATGCCTCCGAGTAACGCACGACCTCGGACATGACCCAATCCGCCTCCCCTCTCGAGGACACGAAAAGGGAAACATCGTCAGCGTACGCCTCCACCCTCAGAGGAGGCCCAGAACCCGCCTGGTCCATCCCGACTCCCACCAACGGTCCACGATCTACCCTCCTCAGGAAGGGATCGATCGCGAACGCGTATAAAAGTGGGCTCAGAGGACAGCCCTGACGGACCCCAGAACCTACCTCAAAAGGGTGCCCTGACCAACCGTTCACGAGCGGGAAAGTCTCAGCCCCTTGATACAAGATCTCTAGCCAATTTACAAACCTCCCAGGCAGACCGTACCTTAAAAGGACAGACCAGAGGTACTCATGGTTAACCCGGTCAAAGGCTTTTGCTTGGTCTAATGACAGTAGATACCCCTTCCAGTGACCTGCCCTACCCTGTTCCACTGCCTCTCGGACACCGAGCACAGCACTAAAAGTGCTGCGGCCTGGAACAGAGCAGTGCTGGGCCTCCGAAAGGAGCCGGGGTGCAAACTTGACCAGCCGATTAAACAACACCTTCGCCAGAACCTTCCGGTCCGTATTGAGAAGCGCTATGGGATGCCAATTCTCAATACGGGACGAGTCTTTACCCTTTGACAAAATAATCAGGGCTGACCTCCTCATTGAACCGGGAAGAGTACCCGAGGAAAGACACTCATTAAACACCCCAGTCAAGAGGGGGACCAAGGAGTCCCTAAAGGTCTTATAAAATTCGGATGTTAAGCCATCCGGACCTGGCGATTTTTTGGGCCGAAGCCCATCAATGGCCAGTCTCACTTCCTCTTCCCTGATTGCTTCTGCCAAAACACCAAGCGAGGGATCATCCCCTGGCTCAGGGATGGTTTCAGCCAGGAAAGCCGACATCTCATCCCGATCTAGATCCCTCTTTCCCAAGAGGTGTGAGTAAAAGGACCTAACCACCTCCAGGATCCCTGATTTGGATCTGTTCAGGGACCCCGTACTATCGATCAGTCCTGTCACCATTTTACAATTCACTGACATCTTACAGTTCCTGTAGGGGTCGGGTGAGCGGTACTTCCCGAAATCCCTCTCAAAAACCAAAGATGTGTGCCTATCATACTGACACCTCTTAAGCAAAGACTTCACTCTGGAGATTTCCTCACGGTCACCTCCAGTCGAGACGAGCTGCTCGAGTTTCCTCCCCAGAGCCCGATACAAGCGATGCCTGTTCAGACTCCTGAGGCTCGAGAGCTTGCGGAAGAACCCCGCCACCCGCTTTTTGAAGATCTCCCACCACTCTGACTTACTACTACAGAGATCCAAAAGCGGTACCTGGCTCTGAAGAAAATCCTCGAAGGGGTCTAGTTTTCAAAATGGGGTCACGTGTGGGGGGTTTCCATTGTTTAGGCACATCAGGGACTCTGCAAACTGAACATGACACCCTGACACCCATCGAAGTCTGCATTCCAAAACGTCATTACTTCCTTTCCAAGCCCTGCCGTGCGCCCAAACAGTATTTTCCCGCCACATATGGGGTATCAGCGTACTCAGGACAAATTGGACTACAACTTTTGGGATCCAATTTCCTTGGGAAAAATCAAAAATTGGGGACTAAAAAATAATTTTTGTGGAATTTTTTTTTTCACACCCAGGCATTATAAACTTTAGTGAAACACTTGGGGGTTCAAAGTGCTCTCCACAGATCTAGATAAGTTCCTTAGGGGGTCTAGTTTCCAAAATGGTGTCACTTGTGGGGGGGTTTCCACTGTTTAGGCACATCAGGGGTTCTCCAAACGCAACATGGCATCCAATCTCAATTCCAGCCAATTTTGGTTTGAAAAAGTCAAACGGCGCTCCTTCCCTTCCAAGCCCTGCCATGCGCCCAGACAGTGGTTTTCCCCCACATATGGGGTATTGGCATACTCAGGAGAAATTGCACAACTTTTTCTGTCCAATTTCTCCTTTTACCCTTGTGAAAATAAAAAATTGTTTGTAAAAGATAATTTTTGTGACTAAAAAGTTAAATGTTCATTTTTTCCTTCCAAGTTGCTTCAGTTCCTGTAAAGCACCTGAAGGGTTAATAAACTTCTTGAATGTGGTTTTGAGTACCTTGAGGGGTGCAGTTATTAGAATGGTGTCACTTTTGAGTATTTTCTGCCATATAGACCCCTCAAAGTGACTTCAAATGTGAGGTGGTCCCCAGGGCTGCCACTAGGAATTTCGGGGCCCCATACTGGCAAAATTTTCGGGGCCCCCTTGAGACTCCGCCCAGGCTCCACCCCAGCTCCGCCTCCACCCCTCAAACTGTCCACAGTCCCTACGCTCTCTCTTGGGAAAACTCCACTTCTCACCTATCATACATTAACAGTTCCCATCACCAGATCACACATATAGCCGACAGCATTTGTTTTGGTCAAAAGATTTTTTAAGCCGCCATCACAGCACAGTAGACACTTTTGGCTGGGCCCTACTCTACTGTAACCATTAAATATTTGTTTTAAAAAATGCAATACAGGACTTCCGGAGGCGGAGCCAAGAATGGGCCCCTTTTTAGCAGAGCTCCCCGCTGGCTACTCTCATCTGTGGCCATCCCTCCGTTAGTGAGCGGAAGAAACAGCTTTAATCAGCGGGGGGAATACCTGGACAGGGGCTATTTGTCGGGTCTGCCCATTCAGGCTCCTCAGAGGCTCCAGGTGCAGGAGACGCTGTGCACGTGGTACAGGCCACAGGCGAGCTGTGAAGTAAAGCCCGGGTCTCACATAGCGATACACCAGCGATCCTGACAATGATCAGGATCGCTGGTGTATCGCTACATGATCGCTGCTGAGCTGCCACACAGGCACTCAGGGCAGCGATCAGCACAGGGGCACTGTGGGTAACATCGCTTAGTTACCCGCAGTGTACCTTGGATACCAGCGCCCTGATGCAGGAGCTGGTAACCAAGGTACACTCGGGTTTCCAGGCGCTGCGCGGTGCCTGGAAAACGCGACGTGTACCTTGGTTACCACTCCCTGAGTAGTATAGGAGTTCCATTATTCGTCAAAAATCAATCTGACAGGTCGTCACGCCCCCCCTATCATTTAAACCGTCTCCCTGGGGTTTGATCTGGCTGGACTTTGATCAGGCTGTGGAAATCTGAGCTGCTGGATTTGTGAATTTCAAACAAAGTGATTTATAACCCCATTTTTATTTTTTTCCAGTGGATTTGATTAGTCGTGGGGTTT